>PVHX01004280.1:0-128386 GCA_004024805.1 Geosciurus inauris | reverse complement strand
TTAACAGACATATATAGAGTGTTCCATCTATCAAAGAGTGAATACACTTTTTCTCAGCTGCACATGGATCCTTTTCCAAAATAGATCATATGTTATGTCACAAAGCCAGTCTTAGCAAATACAAAAAAATAGAGATTCTACTCTGCATCCTATCTGACCACAATGGAATAAAATTACGAATCAATGACAGATTAAAAAACAGAAACTACTCCATCACCTGGAAACTAAATAATATGCTATTGAATGATGCATGGATTACAGAAGACATCAAGAAAGAGATAAAAAAATTCTTAGAGGCAAATGAAAACTCTGATACAACATACCAAAATCTCTGGGATACCATGAAGGCAGTGCTAAGATGAAAGTTCATAGCACTAAACTCATTCATCAGAAGAAGTAAAAGTCAACAAATAAATGAATTGACTCTTTGTCTCAAAGCCTTAGAAAAGGAAGAACAAATTAACACCCAAAGAAGTAGAAGACAGGAAATAATCAAAATTAGGGCTGAAATCAATGAAATTGAAACAAAAGAAACAACTCAAAAAACTGAAAAAACAAAAAGCTAGTTCTTTGAAAAAATAAACAAAATTGACAAACCCTTAGCCACCCTAACAAAAAGGAGGAGGAAGAAAACCCAAATTACTAAAATTCGTGATGAAAAAGGAAATATCACAACAGACACTACTGAAATGAAGAGGATAATTAGAAACTACTTTGAAAATTTATACTCCAGTAAAATAGAAAACCCTGAAGACACCGACAAATTTCTAGAGGCATATGACCTACCCAAACTGAACAAAGAGGACATACACAACTTAAACAGATCAATTTCAAGCAAGGAAATAGAAGATGCCATCAAGAGCCTTCCAACCAAGAAAAGCCCAGGTCCAGATGGATTCTCAGCTGAGTTCTACAAGACCTTCAAAGAAGAACTAATACCAATTCTCCTCAAACTATTTCATGAAATAGAAAAGGAGGGAACCCTTTCAAACTCATTCTATGAGGCAAGTATCACCCTGATTCCAAAACCAGACAGAGACACATCAAAGAAAGAAAACTTCAGACCAATATCCCTGATGAACATAGATGCAAAAATTCTCAATAAAATTCTGGCAAATTGCATACAAAAACATATCAAAAAAATAGTGCACCATGATCAAGTGGGGTTCATCCCAGGAATGCAAGGTTAGTTCAACATATGGAAATCAATTAACGTAATACATCACATCAATAGACTTAAAGATAAGAATCATATGATTTTATCAATTGATGCAGAGAAAGCATTTGGCAAAATACAACACCCTTTTATGCTCAAAACACTAGAAAAACTTGGGATAGTAGGAACATTCCTCAACTTTGTAAAAGCTATCTATGCTAAACCCAAGGCCAACATCATCCTAAATGGAGAAAAATTGGAATCATTCCCTCTGAAAACGGGAACTAGACAGAGATGCCCTCTCTCACCACTGCTATTCAACATAGTCCTTGAAACACTAGCCAGGGCAATTAGACAGACGAAAGAAATTAAAGGGATACAAATCGGAAAAGAAGAACTCAAACTATCATTATTTGTGGATGACATGATTCTATACTTAGAGGATACAAAAAATTCTACCAGAAAACTTCTAGAATTAATAAATGATTTCAGCAAAGTAGCAGGATATAAAATCAACACCTACAAATCAATTGCATTTCTATACATCAGTGATAAACCCTCTGAAAGAGAAATTAGGAAAACTATCCCATTCATAATAGCCTCAAAAAAAAATACTTGGGAATCAATTTAACAAAAGAGATGAAAGACCTCTACAATGCAAACTACAAGATACTGAAGAAAGAAATTGAAGAAGACCTTAGAAGATGGAATAATCTCCCATGCTCCTGGATAGGCAGAATCAATATTGTCAAAATGGCCATACTTCCCAAAGCGCTATATAGATTCAATGCAATCCTAATTAAAATCCCAATGTCATTCCTTATAGAAATAGAAAAGGCAATCATGAAATTCATTTGGAAGAATAAGAGACCCAGAATAGCCAAAGCAATCCTTAGCAAGAAGAGTGAAGCAGGAGGCATCACAATATCAGACCTCAGATTATACTATGAAGCTATAGTAACAAAACAGCATGGTACTGGCACCAAAATAGACATGTAGACCAATGATATAGAATAGAAGACACAGAGACGAACCCACTTACATACAGTTACCTTATACTAGATAAAGGAGCCAAACACATACACTGGAGAAAAGATAGCCTGTTCAACAAATGGTGCTGGGAAAACTAGAAATCCATATGCAGCAAATTGAAACTAAACCCCTATCTCTCACCATGCACAAAATTGAACTCAAAGTGGATCAAGGACCTGGGAATCAGACCAGAGACCCAACACCTAATAGAAGAAAAAATAGGCCCAAATCTTCATCAAGTCCTTCATCAAGGACTATACATCCTTAACAAGACTCCTATAGCACAAGAATGAAAATCAAGAATCAACAAATGGGATGGATTCAAACTAAAAAGCTTCTTCTCAGCAAAAGAAATAATCAATGAAGTGAACAGAGAGCCGACATTCTGGGAACAAATCTTTGCCACACACACATCTGATAGAGCCCTCATCTCCAGGATATATAAACTCAAAAAACTTATCACCAAAAAAACTAACAACACAATCAATAAATGGGCCAAAGAGCTGAACACAAACTTCACAGAAGAAGATATAACATCCATCAACAGACATATGAAAAAATGTTCAACATCTCTAGCAATCAGAGAAATGCAAATCAAAACTACCCTAAGATTTCATCTCACACCAGTCAGAATGGCAATTATCAAGAATACAAACAACAATAAGTGTTGGTGAGGTTGTGGGGAAAAAGGCACGCTCATACATTGCTAGTGGAACTGCAAATTGGTATAACCAATCTGGAAAGCAGTATGGAAATTCCTTAGAAAACTTGGAATGGAACCATCATTTGAGCCTGCTATCCCACTCCTTGGTCTATACCCAGAAGACTTAAAAACAGCAAAGTATAGTGCTCCAGCCACTTCAATGTTTATAGCAGCTCAATTCACAATAGCTAAGCTGTGGAACCAACCTAGATGCCCTTCGATAGATGAATGGATAAAGAAACTGTGGTATATATACACAATGGAATATTACTCAGCAATAAAAGAGAATAAAATTATGGCATTTGCAGGTAAATGGATGGAGTTGGAGAATATCATGCTTAGTGAAGTAAGCCAACCTCAGAAAACCAAATGCCGAATGTACTCGTTGATAAGTGGATGCTGATCTATAATGTGGGGAAGGTCATGGGAACAATAGTGGAACTCTGTTCACAGGATTGTAAGGGGGGAGGGGGCATGGGGACAGTAAAGGTGGTGGAATATTATGGTCATCATAGCCCTAACTTTATGTATGACTGCATATATGTTGTGATTCTATACAACTTACAACTAGAGAATTGATATATTATCCTCTATCTATGTACAATGAATCAAATTGCACTCTGTTATCATGTAAGCCTAAATAGAACAAATAAATTAAATATGAAAAAAATCTCATCTCTATGATTATAAGAAAATATAATTAGGTTCTATCTTCAGGGAGCTTCTGGGGAGAAAAGATCAAACTGAATTTATGAAAAATTTTTCATAACAAGTTATAAAACAAATACATATAATTATATACTGAGTATTTTAGAAATCTAAAGTATAACATTTAAAAATCAATGGTACATAGGCTGCGTTTGTGGTTCAATGGTAGAGTGCTTCCCCAGCACATGTAAGGCACTGGGTTTGATCCTCAGCACCACATTAAAAAAAATCAATGGTATAACTTTATTATGGTCATAATGAGTTATATTGCAAACTAAGTTCTCATAAGAAGAGTTAAATGGCATTAGACATGTGTTCTAAAGTATATAATTAATGATAAGCATTGCTTTCATGTCAAATGATTTTACTATTCCAGAATTGGTTACATTCAAAGGCTGAAGACATAGAAGTATAAAGATGTTTATTACAGAGTATTAATTATATAATAAGAAGAATTAAAACTAGAAGTAATAAAAATGTCCAACAGAATGATAATGGGTTAAATATATTATGATGTTTGCTCTCCAAGGAATATTATCCAACTATGAAATATGATATTTGATGAATAATTTTAATAATGTAATGTCTAAACAATCTTAAAATAAATGTCTATGTTATAATATTAAATGTTAAAAAAAGAAAAGAAAGCCAAGCAGAAAGATTTTTAAAACTTACAGTTTGGCCAGAAAAGTAGGAGGAAAACTCAGGCTAAAGAAGTTGTAATTGTTTAAGAGATGCTAGGAAATTTACAGAGACAATAGGAAAGATGGCTTGAGGGCATCTTAGGGATTGGCAATACCACACTCACCTCAGGTTCAAGGTGTAAAAATAAAATTTACTTTGAGAAGAGACCAGTGGGAACCCTGCTTGCACATGGGTACCTAGGAAGTTGTTTCCCTATTTTCACCCACCTGGGCACTCAGAAGCTGCTGCAGTTGTGGCCTCAGGAGGCTTGGCTGCTGCTCAAGAGAGTAGCAGAACTTGGCTTCAACCACATGGTGCTGGTCCTTCAGGATTGTGGGATGCTGGAGTTAGAGGTTCAGGGAGGCTTCCATCAAGATTTCAAGGGAAGGCCTGGGAAGGCAGGCAAAGTGTAGTAGGTTTGGAGTCTCTGTGGGCTGTCCCTATTAGGGCAATGTGAAAAGATGTGAAATGGAAGCTGAAGCTTCAAGGGAGACTCCTGAGATGAAGATATGCCAGTAATGTAGAGTATCTGCCAAGGAAAGCTGCAGGAATTGAAAAGAAAGAAGCCAAGAGAGAGGCTAAGTGATTTGCAACCAACAAGGCTGTAGGGGCAGAGCTACACAAGCCCTTTGGAGAGAACATCGCAAGGCAATGTGCCCCAAATGCTGGATGGGCAGCTGTAGGAAGTACTTGTTTGCCCAGCATTGGAAATGGACTCAATATATTTTGAATTGTAAAATGGACATGAACTTTCAGAGGCTGGGGGGAGAATTTTATAGTTTGGCTAAGTGTTGTCCTGCAAAATCTCATGTGTGAGACAATATAAGGATTTTCAGAGGTGAAATGATTGGGTTATAGTAGCCTTAACCTAAATGGTAGTCTTAAGCTAAATGGTAGATTAGTTCATTAACATGGATTAATTGTGCAATAACTGCATGTAGGTAGAGTGTGGCTGAAAGTGTGTCACTGGGGGAATGCCTCTGGGGTGTTTATTTTGTTCCTCTCTGCTTCCTGTTTGCAGAGTCTTGAGCTGCTTTCCTCCTTCACACCCTCTGTCATGCTGTTCTGCCTCCCATTGGGTCCAGAGCAAATAGGGTCAGCTGTCTGTTGACTGAGACCTGTGAAGCCCCAAATAAGCTTTTCTTCTTCTATGTTGTTTTCATCAGGTCTTTTGCTAACAGAGATGAAAATCTGACTAAAACCCATAGGATGCGAGAAACTCATATATCAAAGAATTGATACACAGACTAATAATAGCTCCTATAATTCATTAACAGAAAAAAGAGAAGAAAATCCTTCAAATAATCTTAAGACACAGTTAAATGACTTGAATAGACATTTCTCCAAAGAATATATACAAATGGCCAACAAACACATGAAAGGATGCAGATCACCAATCCTAAAGCAAATCAAAACTGCAATAACATACCATTCATATCCATAAATGTAACTTATTTTTTCTAAAGCAGACAATATGTGTTGGTGAGGATGTGGCAAAAATTGGAACCCATTTACATTTCTGGTGGGCATGTAAAATGGTGTAACCACCATGCAAAATGGTGTGGTGATGTTTCCAAAAGTGAAAAAAGAATTGCCATATGATTCAGTGATTCTACTTCTGAGTATATTGCCCCCAAAACTGAATGCAGGGACTTGAATATACATACATACATGTCCATAGCATTATTTGCAGTAGCTAAAATGTAAAAGAAACCCATGTCTAGTGTCACATAAATGGATAAACAAAATATGGTGACTATTATGTACAGTTAATATTGTTCAGCATTAAAAAGGAAAGTAATTCTGACATCTTCTACAACATGAAAGAAGTTTGAAGACAGTATGGTAAGTGAAATAAAGGCCTCAAAAAGGTAGATATATATTGTATATTATATGAGATACTTAAAGAGTAGTCACAGTCATAGGGATAGGGAGTAGAATGGAGGTTGCCAGGGGCTGAGGAAAGCATGGAGAGTTATTATTTAATGAGTGCAGGGTTTCAGCTAGGGAAGATTAAAAAGTTCTGTAGATGGATGGTGGTGATGGTTGCAAAACAATGTGAATGCACTTAATGCCACTGAACTGTACCCTTAATAATGGTACATTTTATGTTATGTATATTTATCAAGATAAAAAGTACATTTTCTTAAAAATAAAAACCACTTCCTTAGATTTGAAAATAATATTGTATTATAATTATTTTCTTTTAAAAACATAGTTTGTATCATGTTGACTTTTAAGTAGTTTTTATGATTTAGAAACATCTTTAATTTAAAAAATCAAGTAGTCTTCTAGAATTATCCTTTCTTTTGTATTTAATATTCTCCAAAGAATAATGTTTCTGTTGCCAATAGAAAGATAAGTTCCTTTCTTATACTCCACTAGTGGCTCAAAATCATGTCACAATCTAGTTTGCTTCATAGCTTATCCTTGATTCTCTGGTTTATGTTGAGTTTTTGAAATTCAGTATGTAAATTAGTTATAAGGATTATAAATTTCATTTAAGAATGGTAAACAAGCTGTCATAACTATTTGTTACCAAAAGAGGGCATCGGACCTGATAAGGTTGTGAACTACTGGTCTAAGGTAGGTGGTTGAAAATGGAATTTCTGATTGTAGGGAATGTATATTTTCAAATTTACTAGAAAGAGCAAAATTATTTTCTATAGAACTTTTAAAAATCATGCCATCATCAGCGTTTTGGAGATTCTATTTCTGTTCTACTTCATTGTCAATACTTGCGATCATCATGATTTTAAATTTATGCCAATCTAGACATATGATGTGAATTGGGTTCCAATGCTGTTTTTTAAAACTATGAATAATTTAGCTCCATGTATTGAATAATTTGCTCTTCATCAATTCACAAAGCCATAACTACTGTATATCAAAATTTTTTACATGTGTAGATATTTCTGGGCTTTCTATTTTGTTTGGTTATTTTATTTGTGTATTCTATGAAAATATCAATATCTTAGTCACCATAGATTTATAATAAATCTCCATAAAAGTCTGCATTTTTTCACCACTAATATATATTGCCTCCAAAAATGGTCTAATATTTAGCAATGTAGCCTTATGGTAAATCCTTAAGGATAAGTAGTTGTAAATTATACACACATAGTTGAATTTTAAATGTGAAGGCTGGAGGGAATCCAAATACATGGAAGCAAATCTGTCAAAGCTGGTAAAAGCAATGAATATCAAACTTTATTTTTTTGGTCTGCCGATAGTTAGATTACCATATTGTCTGCTGATACTACTTGTAGAAATTGACATTGTAATAAGATCAACATGTAGCTGAGCATTCTTATAATCCCAGCAGCTTGGGAAGCTGAGGTAGGAGATGGTGAGTTCAAACCCAGCCTCAGCAACTTAGTGATGCCCTAAGCAACTCAGTGACACCCTGTCTCTAAATAAAACACAACAAAGGGATGGGGATGTGGCTCAGTGGTTAAGTGCCCCTGGATTCACTCCCTAGTACCAAAAATAAAAAATAAAAGAAATCAACATGTAAAACTCTAAACTTTGTGTTTTTGTTGGTGGGTAGATATGCAGTCAACTTACTTATTCACATAGATGAAAATGACAAAGGCATGCATATTTATTTTCAGTATTTGATAATGCCATCTGATCTTTCTAGAACCCATTCCTCATAATCGTGACAGGTGAGGTCCACTCACTCATTGTGTCTCCTTGATGTCACCATTCTAGTAAAGGCCACACATTGTCAGCTGTATCAGCTCTCAGGCTGATATACTGCATGGTCCACAGCTTGGCGAACAGAACAGAAGGACCAGATTCATTCATTCTCCCTGCTAGTACAGGGTACTACTTGAGAATGAAGACCAGATCACACATCTGAGAAGATGATGTTAACTATGATGTCTGGGGCATATACATGTTGAGACAAAAATTGACCACAAACTTCTCAGTGAATGAAACCAGGATCAAAAGTTTTCTGTTATACTATTAGGCATACTTAAAGATGCTTTCCCACCTTTATCCAAAGAGGTTTATAATAAACTGTCATATCCCTTCCCCCCAAAAAGCTGAGAGTCAAAAAAGATAGGGTTGTCCCTGCAACATTGGTGCCAGGATAGAGAAGAAGCCTTGAATGTGCCATAAGGGTAGAAATGACCAACATGGAACTTCTAAAGTGGGTGGCTTTGAACACACACTCCTCATATTGAACAGGATATAGTCAACACAGGGCTGAGTTCTGTTACTTTATTGATCTCAAAAGATACTTTGGCCTGCAAAGAAAGTAGATAATCTTTCTTTCTATGAAGTTGGGTGGGGAATGGAGGTTCTGATTCTTATCATGTGTGATTCTTACAGTTGGGGTAAGGAGAAGTGCTGGTGGTAAGTAATCTCATTCCAATGATCAAATTTGCCACCATTGGAACAATTATTATAACTTGTTGAAGCCTAATCAGAGAGGTGATACTGCTTGAAGGCAAAGAAAATGCTCATTTGACCCTGTAAGAACAAATGAGTTACTTCTTGAGCCAGTTTTACACACATGGAGACTGTTGCAATCACAATGATGTGCAACACCACTTTCCATGGTCTCAATGTGTTCTCCAAAATTCATACATTGAAACCCAGTCTCCAAAGTGATACTATTAGAAGAATAGGTTTGGGGGAGGTGAGTAGGTTATGAGGACTCCATTCTCATGAATGCAATTAGTCTCCTTATAAAAGAGACCCCAGGGAGCTAGATAGCCCCTTCCACTGTGTACTGATATGCTGAGAAGATGCCCTTTCCAAACCAGAAAGCAATCTCTCACCAGACACCAAATCTTCTAACATACTCACCTTGGACTTACCAATCTCCAGAAATGTAAAAAAAGACATTTTTATTATTTATAAGCTACCCAGTTTATGATGTTTCTGTGGTAGTAGCAAAAAAAGACTGAGGTACCTCTCAAATGGAGTACATGTCTGGGTCTTGGAGTATTTGGAATAAATTATGTTTAATAAGAATATAGTAAAGGATAAACACATGAAAGAATGAAATCTGGTTCTCCACCACCTTGTTTCCTTGGATTTGCTCATGGATGTTGCCTTCTCTTACAAGATGTTACACTTCAAGTGAAAATTGCAAAACCTCTCTAAAGAGAACTTCCTTGCAATTTAATTTTCAAGATTTTATCAAGTTGACCACAGATACTTTGGTAGTTTTAGAAGAAAAATTAATAAGAAAAAACATTTTTATTGTGAGAAGCATATACTTCACAAAAGGGAAATGTATGATTTGTGGTTTTTTTTTCTTAGACTGTTCTTACTTTTTAATCATTACATTTAGAAGGCTGCCTGAGCTCCACAAGGAGTTTTGCATTGGTCCATTTTAGTTAAAACACCTTTCCTGAAATACAGCTATCTTGCCACTAGTGACATGGTATTTATTGTTATTGATATTCATTACATTGGCCTTTCTGTGGTCATATTATGTTATGTTAAATCCCAAATGCACAGAAATGGATTAGTGACACAGTGATTCATTGAGGTATAAAAATAGCTTAAAGATATTTAGAAAATAAAGAACCTGGAAATTGTCACTGTCATCCAAAATGAGAATAAGCTGGACAAATGGGGGAAAATCAATAACTTTTCTTGGATACATCAAAAAGCTGAGGTCACAGGGCAAACTACCTGACTTGGGCTACTCTGAAATCTCAAGAGCCAGGTATATCCAAGGAGACTGAGGAACTGATATCTGGCTATCTGGAACTGAGGCCACTGGAGCCATAAACTGGTGGGAACATCTGTGTGATAACATTTGATAAACCACTGGAGGTTGAATGTGGACTAGTGCTTTAGTCAGTTTCTTATTGACCGGATAAGAACAATTTTAGGAGGAAAAGTTGATTCTGGGACTCACTATTTTAGAGGTCTCAGTCTATAGATGACTGACTCCATTGACTGGTGCCCAAAGTAAGGTAGAACGTCATGGTGGAAGTATGTGGCAGAGGAAGACAGCTGGGAACATGGCACCAGGAAGCAGAGAGAGCATTCCTCTCACCAAAGACAGAATATGAGCCCCAAGGGCATGTCCCCAGTAACCCACATCTTCCAGCCACAATGTACCCACCTACAGTTACCACCCTGTTAATCTCTATCAGCAGATTAATGCATTGATTAGGTTAAACCTCTCAAAACCCAATCATTTCACCTCTAAAATTCTTGCATTGTCTCACACATGAATTTCTGGGGGACACCTCAAATCTAAATCCCAACAACTAACGTGAGAGTGATTAGGTTAGTGTCTCCACTCTTTTATGGATTTTTCCTGTAGGGACCCCATCTACTTTCTTATGGGGAAGATCCCTCAAAGATCTCTTGCTGACCCTGCCTGTGGGAGGGACAGATTAGTCATTTTAGAACAACATACTGAGAGTCCTTATGAATAACAAAGTTCTCCTCTACAGGCAGAAAGGACTTCGCCTGAGCCCAGTTCTGAAAACTTTTCCCAGCTATGATAAAAAAAAAAATTCTCCTCATTTCAGTGCCCTAAGGGCAAAATAATAAACACAACAAGGGATAGGGCTTCAAGAAAATTGATTTAAAATGTGGTCAGGGGAGGGAGTAGAATCAGGTGGAAAGTGGGAGTAGTGGGTCTGAGGTAGGAGGAAATGATAGACTACTGGAAGAGAAATAGAAATATCTGTGAAAGTCATAACTCCAGGATAGGTTCATTAAGAGGCAGAGGCTTAATTGAAGATCACAACATGACACTCTCCTGTCCCCACACCCTACCACTACACAAATAATTTTCCAGCATAACAGTGAATTACACTTGCAAGATGCAGAGTCTTTATAATGAGCAGTACACAGGAAACCTGAAAGCTAATAGAGAAGACAACAACAAAGACATTGGAGCAATTTGAAGCCTCTAGCACTTAAAACTACAACAAAACCTAAATATAGTCCAACACTTCTAGTGAGGTTAATATAAAAAACAAAACAAACAAACAAACAAATCTTCACGTTAAAGACCTACTTAACCCAGTATATACAGTCCACTACAACATACTTAACGTTCCAAACGTAGCCAAAACGTAGCCAAAGGGCAGTCAAGCGTGGTAGCATGCATCTGTAGTACAGTCACTTGGCAGGTTGAGCCAGGAGAATTGCTTGAGCCCAAGAGTTTGAGGCCCTCCTGGAAAACATAGTAATATTCGGTTCAAACAAACAAACAAATAAACAAACAAAACAAAACAGAAAGAAAGGAAATAAGAAAAAGAAAGAAAAGTCAAATAGCAAAGAGAAACAATAAGAACAAACAAAAATGTTTTAGAGGAGATAGCAGATACATATTGCCAATATCAGAAATGAAAGAAAAGTCATCACTAGTGATCTCACAGATATTAAGAAAAGCAATAAGGGAATAGTTAAGAACAACTGTATCATTAGAAATTTGATACTAAGATGAAATATGTCAATTTCTTGGAAGGCAGAAACCACAAAATCTCTTTCAAGGAGAAATAATCTGACTACCCCTGTAATTTTTAAAGGAATGAAGCCTATAATGAAAAACCTTCCCATAAGGAAAGAATCAGTACTATACCACACAATTTCACCAGTCAATACTATCATATATTTAAAGTAATAATACTAATTTTCTACAATTTCTTCTAAAAAGTAGAAATAGACCCCTTCCTGACTCATTCTCTGAGGCTGGCATTACACTAATACCAAGAACAAATCATTACATAGAAAAATCTACTTCCAAATTATAAATCAATAAACTTTGGCCTTTTTGCCTTAAGCTTATTTTGGAATTTCAAATTTACAAAGTGAATTTACAAACATAGTACAGAGTTTCTGTATATCCTTCACCCAGTTTTCCTTAAAGTTAACATTGTACAAAATCATGTCAATGTTTGTCAAAACTAAGAAATTAAAATTGACTTATGATTTTGGAAAAGAAAATCCATAATATACACATGGACTCAAAATACTTTTGAATTTAGGAAATAAAATCCAGAAACATTGAAATTATAATAGATCATGACTATGTTGGTTTATCCCAGGAATACAAGACTAGTTTGACATTTGTAAATAAATCAAAGCAATCAACAAAATGAAAGAGGAAAACTATATGATCATATCAGTAGATACAGAAAGAGCTTTTGACAAAAGTTCAACATCAATTAATTACAAAAACTGTCATAAAGCTATACATAGAAAGGAATTTTCTTTTTTTTTTTTTTTATTTATCTATTTTTTTGGTACTGGAGATTGAACTCAGGGGCACATGACCACTGAGCCACATCTCCAGCCCTATTTTGTGTTTTATTTAGAGACAGGGTCTCACTGAGTTGCTTAGTGCCTCACCGTTGCTGAGGCTGGCTTTGAACTCGCGATTCTCCTGTCTCAGCCTCCCTAAGTGCTGGGATTACAGGCTTGCGCCACCGTGCCCGGCTAGGAATTTTCTTAAATTAATAGAACAAATATAAGAATAACCTACAGTTAACGTAAGTATTCATTTTGGGAGACTGAATTCTTTCCCTTAAGACCAAAAATGAAGAAAAGATGTCAATTTTCAATGGTACTATTCAACATTTTCATGGAATTTCTATCTAGCACAAGAAGGTACAAAAAGGAAATAAAGGTTATGCTGATGATAAAGACAGTAATAAAATTGAATTTATTTTTAAAAAACATGATTGTCTCAGAATTTATTTAAAAAATCTGCTACAACTAATAAATGAGTACAGCAAGGTCACATGATATGTGACAAATGTATACAAGTGGATTGATTTCCTATATGCCAGGAATGGATAATTGGAATTAGAAATTTAAAAAAAATCTACAATGATAAAAATACTTGGATATAAATTGTTATGATTTTGTTATGTGGTATCCTCCAAAAGGATAAAAAATCTATAAAACATGTGTGGAACAACACAAGAATGTTCAGAGGTGAAATGATTAGATTCTGAGAGCTGTAATCTAACCAGTGGGGTAATGCAGTTGAGTGAATTAAGTGGGTGATAACTATAGGCAGGTAGGGTGTGGTTGAAAGAAGTAGGTCACTGGGGGTACATCTTTGGGATTTATATTTTGTCCCCAGTGAGCAGAGTTACCTCTGCTTCCTGAATATCATGTCCTGAGCTTCTTTCCTCTGCCACACTCATCTGCTATGATGTTCTGCTTTACCTTGGGCCCAGAGCAATGGAATTGGCTGACCATGAACTGAACCTCTGAAACTGTGAATCAAAAAAAAAAAAAAATCCTCCTCTAAAATGTCCTTATTATGTATTTCAGTCACAGCAACATAAAGCTGACTGATACAGAAATCTAATAAAATATGTGCAGGTTATATATGCAGAAAAATACAAAACACTGATGAAAGAAGTCAAGTAAGATCACAATAAATGGAAGATATTTCATGTTCATGAATTGTAAGATTCGATATTTTAAAGCTATCAGTTTTCCCCAACTGGATGTACTGATTTGTAGATCCCGACAAACTGAATCAAAAATTTACACGGAAAAATGAAGGATTTTCAACACAGTACTGGATGGTCAATACAAGGATAGTTAACACAATACTGAAGGACAAAATTAGAAGGACAAAATAAGGTAGTGAACCTGATTTCAAGACTCTATATAAAGTTATTGTATGCAAAACAATGTGGTATTACTAGAAGTCTAGAAGCATACCACAGTGGAAGAGAATGGAGTGCCCAGGAATAGAATGACACAAATAGAGTCAACTGAATTTTGACAGGTGTAAAGTCAAGGCAATAGAAAATGGACAATCTTTTTAATGAAATGGTATTGAAACAATTTAATGTCCATGTGTAAAAACACAAAAACAATCTCCCCCGCAAAATCCCCCAAACAGATAAAGACCTTTAACCTTTCAGTAAAATTAACTCAACCATATATCAGAGATCTAAATACAAAATGAAAAACTATAAAACATCTAGAAGAAAATCTAAGTGACCTTTGGTTGGTGGTGAGTTTTCAAAACAACACCAAAAGCACAATCTATGAAAAAAAATTGAATTAGGATATTACCATGCAAATTTTTACTGTGTGAAAAACACTCTTAGAAGGATGAAAAGGAGCCAGGTATGGTGGTACATGCCTGTAATTCTAGCTACTCAGGAGGCTGAAGCAGTCTTAGTAATTTAGTGAGTCCCCACCTCAAAATAAAAAAATGAAAAAGGACTGGGATGTAATCCAGTGATAAAACAAGTCTATCTTCAATTTTTAGGACTAACTTGTTAAAATTAAGAACAAAAAGGAATGAAACGATTAGTATATAGTGAAAGAAAATTTTTGCAAGCACTTACCTGATAAAGGACTGAAATATGAAACATAAAGAATCCTTAAAATGTAACACTAAAAATGTAGGCCACTTATAAAATGGAAAAAAGATTTGAACAAACACTTCACCAAAAAAGATTGCAGATAGCAAATAAACAAACAAAAAGATGCTCAACGTCATTAGTTATTATGAAAATGCAAATTAAAACCACAACAAGATAGGAACCCACACCAATTAGGATGGCTAAAATCCAGAAGATTTACAATATTAATAGTTAGGAAGCTGTAGAGCAACAGGAATTTTCATTCATTGCTGATAGGAATAAAAAATAGCATAATCACTTTGCAAGACAGTTTCTTATGAAGCGCAACAAAAATCTCACCATGTGTTAGAGCAATTGTAATCCTAGGTATTCACCCAATTGATTTGAAAATTCATGCCCACATTAAAGGCTACACATAAATGTTTATGGTTGTTTTATTCATAATATTCAAACACTGGAAGCAACCAAGATGCTCTTTAATAGGTGATTGGATGAACAAGTTATGGTATATGTATACATTGTGAAAAATGAGCCACTAAACTTGTGAAATATGAGTAAATTTTAAATAAATTGATTAACTGGCATAGTGAAAGATGCCAGTCTAAAAAGGTTGTATGGTTATGGAAGATGTTCTGGAAAAGGCAAAAAATATGAGGCAGTAAACAAGTCATAGTGGTGAGGGACTTGGGGAGGAGCAGCATTGATAGGTGAAGCTTAAGAATATTTTTAGAGTGATGAAATTATTGTATGATATTGTAATTATTAATGGCACCATGTATTTGTCTAAACTTATAGAGCTTTAAAGTACATACTAATATTAAATGCAAAATTTGAAAATTCTTTTAGTGTTTAGGGAATCTAGGGTAGAAACTAGCTGCATTATAAAAGTATAGGACCTAAATGAAGGGGTGGCAGGAAAGGTGCTGGTCTAAGTAACTTTGGGAATTAGTGGAATCTGTAAGATTAAAGGCTCAAGGAATGATACATAAGCACTGAACCCTAGTTGGCAAAGTTTTATTATTTTAAAAATTTCCCATAGGTACAAGGTAACAATTCTAAAACCACAACACATGTACCTCAAATTGAAAAATTAAGGAAATGAATAGTGGATGAGGACAGACATGGTTTTCACTGTTGGAATGGCAAATGACAGGACAAGCAAGAGGAAAATGTTAGAATGATCCATGTGGTATTGGAGTTGAAGACATTTGTAGGAACTCAAGGTCAACTTAATATAATTATAGCTGGATACATAGAGAAACTGATGTGTGTGCATATATAGTTTAGTGTACACACATGTTTCCTTCTTTGGTTAGGCAGGAAAATCTAGAAGCAATGACACCCAGGAACAATGCACCCAGATCTTGGTTGTAATATCTCTTTGTTCCAGCACCCAGATCTTGGTTTCTAATATATCTCTCCCATAAAAGGAACCATGGCTTCTTAAAGAAATGACCACTTCTAGACTCAGCTGAGAGATATAGAAAACAATCCCAGAGCAGCTCATTGTGCCAAAAAGTAAAAAATTGCCCCAAGAGGGAGGACACGGGAAGAATGGAGGAACTTTGGTCACAGGGGTGGGAGGGGGGAGGCGGCATGGGGACAGTAAAGATGGTGGATTAAGATGGACATCATAGCTTCATGTATGAATGCATTTTGTTGTGATTCTACATCACATACAACCAGAAAAATGAAAATTTGAGCTCCATCTGTGTACAATGAGTCAAAATGCATTCTGCTATCATGTATACCTAAGTAGAATAAATAAATAAATAACATTTTAAAAAAGAAAGTAAAAAAAAATTGACCCAAGAAACCACAAAGGAAGGAATATGACAAAGAGATACAGAAGCCAACTGAAAGAACTCCCAGTGGTTAAAGCTGGAGCAAGATGAGGAGCAAAATAAGTAAAATAGCTTTGGATTATCATTCGAGATATGAAATAAATATTCATGAGCCCATCCTGATATAAATAAGTGATTGGAAAAATAAACAAGTGGAGGAGAATTGAAAATCTCCTGTACAGTAAAATCAAAAGTAATTATGTAGATACTCTACCCTAGAGAAGGTGGAGCACAGGTCTACACATCTTAAGTATGGGCAATGCATAGTAACTTCCTCATGAAGAGTACATCAGGAAAAGGAGAGGAAAAGTAGTAACTCCACAATGGAAAAACTTGACAAGCACTACCTCAGATAGATGATCAAGGTTGGCATCAAGAGGGAAAAGTCATGTTAATAGCATGTAGTCTTGATATGATGTGATGGGTATAGTGCTTCATCTGTGTGGTCTTCCTCCCCAAATCCATAACTCCAATGTCATCATGAGAAAAACATCAAACAAACCACAGTGGAGAGATGCCTTAGAACATACCATCAGCACTCCTCAGAATTGTCAAGGTTCAGAAACAAGCCGTGTCTGACCACCTGTCACAAACCAGAGGAGCCAAAGGAGATGATGACAGCTAAATGAAATGTGGATCCTGGAACAGAAGGACATACGGTAAAAACTAAGGAAATCAAGGTAAATTGTGCACTTCCGGTACTAATGATGAATCAATATTGGTTCATTAGTTTTGATCAATGAGTACTTGTGACTCATTGTGGTGATTTTTATAGTAATTTAAGATGTTAGTTTTAGGGGGAAATTTGGTATGAAATATATGGAAACTCTCTGTACTATCTTTGCAACTTTTTCATAATTCTAACACTATTCTTAGGAAAGGTCAATTAAAAATAGTAAAGAAAATAATAATGGAACCAAGACTCTATAATAGTCACAAAACTAAATAGTGGACAGAACTCTCTGAATCCAATGATTTTAGATTCAGACAACAACAGCAACAAAAGAACAAGAAAGGAAAGACTGAAAAGGAAATATGGTGGAGACTAACTGTAATATTGGATTTTATTAGATTGGTGCTTCTTGGGGTCCAATCCCCTGTGCCCTGTTGTAATCCCCTGCTGTCTATTGATGTTGTGGTGTGAAACTATCAATGCTTTTGTGTCATTTGCAAAGCCCATGACCTTTCACTAAATTAATTAAATTTTTAGAAAACAAGGATAAACCAATGTTTTTCCATTCTGAGAGTGTGGAACTTGTTTCTAAAGTCATTAAAGAAAGGCTGAATTTGTGGAGACATCATTCAGGTTTGCATGCCTGATAGCAAAAACAGGCACAGTCACACTATTGCTGGGAATCTTGTAAAATCAGATGCAAAGACAGTGACAAATCTTATGCTCACAGAGAGAAAAGAGAACAAACTACGGGCCAGATTCCTTTATGAGAAAACACTCCTGTTTTTTGTGGGTTCTCTATGAATATCATATGTGATAACTGTTATTATCTCACTTGCAAGTCATCTACATTTACCTTATAGTTGCACAAAACCATTGGCTTGCTGAATATGAGTCAATTTCACACACACACACACACACACACACACACAGACATAATACACACATGCATGCATATGAAAGAGACATGCTCAAATCTTTTCCTGTTAATTAGTACATGGAAGATAAAAGTTTTAATTTAAGCATTTCTTTGCAATCCCTACTAGAGACTGCAGAGTGTGTTGGAATCAACCCCAAGCAGGGTCAGTGAATGGAGTAAAGTGGGACACTGGTCCTTAACTACCTGGATGGACACACTTGGATGTTGACTCATTGCTGTGAACAATGATAGCCATCAGTGATCATTGACATTCTATCTGACATTGATACAAGATTGAAGGAAATTTAAACATCTTCTAGAATAAAATGAAATCTTGGCAACTGGGAATATATGTCATTGCAGCAAGATGTGTGATGGAATGGGCAGTGACAATAACACTCTCCTTTTCCTAATTTATGCTAACCATAGAATGAAAGATGCTCACAGGAGATTTTTTTTTCATTATATCAATTTATTAGTTTTGAAAAGGTAATCTTTACAACAAAATATAAGAGGTCCAAAAGGATAAGCAGTAGTCTTCCTTATCTAAGGGATATTCATTACAAGATGACCAGTGGGTGCCTAAAATTGTGAATTGTACTGAATCATATCTATATTGTGCTTTTACCCTATATATACACACAAAAAATATTTAATGTCCTTTATGTCTTAGCAAAGCACTTATCGCACACTATGGCTGTAACTTTTATAGTTAGGGGCACGGCAGCAAAGCTAGAATGAATTTCCTTTTCCTTCCTCAGAATTTCACAGATAGAAGATTTGTTCTTCCCATATATCTTAGTAAGTAGGACATAACATTTTTCCTTAAGTTGAGGACTTCGAACTTCTCACTTAAAAGAAGCACTTTATGGCTTCTCTTTGGCATATTTGAATTGCTAGTACCACTATGCTTGTACTTTGGGGCCATTATAAAGTAAAATAAAGGTTACCTGAACACAAGCACTGTAATACCATGGTAGTAAATCCAATAACCAAGATGGCTACTAAATGACTAATGGGTAGGTAGCATATACAGCATGGATATGCTGGACAAAGGGATGAGTCACGTCCCAGGGGGATAAAGCAGAATGATGTGAGATTTCATCCCAATACTATAATGACACACAATTGAAAACTTATGAATTGTTTATTTCTGGAATTTCACACTTGATGTTTTTAGACTGTGGTCAACTGCAGATTACTGAAACTGTGAAAAGCAAAACCCTGGATAAGGGTGGACTACTGTCAATAGAAAAGTATGGACTCTTCTCACTCTAGTCTCTCTTCTTCAGAGGCAACCACTGCTGCCAGTTCCTTGCAGTAAGTTGCTGACATGAAGAATGCAATAAAAATTTGATGCTTGTGATTTCTTGTTAAATATGTCAAGTGGAACACCTGCGTTTATCAGCTTCCTTCACAAATCTCTGAGATATGAAAATACAGGATTACAAAGGCATGGACCCGAAGGACAAAGAAAATAGGAAAAGAAACAGCAATGAAAATTTTGAAATATGGAGAGCAGACAAATGGATGATAGTAAATTCATCAGAGAGAGAAATTTAAAACTTAGGCTGATAGTGTGTTAAACCTAGAAGCAAGATTGTTAGTTGTGAAAGGCTTCAGCATCTCAGAAATGGAGGCATCTGAAAATGGAAATGCAGGGGAAGCTGAAAATGAGGGGTGTGATTTAAAATTCTGTATAAGACGCAGGTAGATCAGATTCCACCCCTAACCAAGTCTCTGCTGCCTGGTGACATGATACAACATTCTGGAAGAAGATATGTGGTCAACTCCTTGAAAAGTTGAGAGAGATTCTGAACTTGAGTTTGCAGGCATAGCTGTGGGTAGAGTACATTATTGAAAATGGAGGAAGAAGTTAGAAACATATACACTGCTTAGCTTCCTTTCTCTCTTTGGCTTCTAGAAGTCTGTCAGTCAGACTATACCTCCAGGGAGAAGATAGAAAGGTCATCTCTCAAGACATGGATCATCCAGAGAAAAGATACACTGAAGTTGGAAATCTCTTAACTAGCCAACCTTAGTTGTTTGGCCTTAGTCAAAAGCTCTGCCCATATACAGAGTTCTCTCAACGTTGTATTTGACTTCGTTATTGAGGATCACCAAGTTCCGAGGAAAGCTGCTACCATGACAGGCATGGTAGAGGAGAAAAGGAGCATCTCTGAGGCAGCAGAGACAACATTGGCAGGAGAAGTGAAATTTGCACAACCTTATATTTATACCCATTGAGATAAATTGGTGATGGATACTTGGAAAATAAAGCAAGTAAGAGAATCAGAAAAAAATAAAACCATATTCATTGAAGGACTACATGGCTCAGCTAAACTAACAGTCTATAGTAAAAATAGGCCAGTAATAAATATTCATCTAAACAAAGTATGATAAATCCACCTTTGGAAGGATGGTGGAGGGGTGGGTCTTTGTGGCTGGTAGGAAGGGAGAGTTGCAATAAGAGGCCTAACTTCTCATCACTCACAGCGGCAGTTCAAGAGACAATACCTAAAAACTGCAAAGAAAAAAAATAAAGACCATGAGCATGTTCTTTAGAGAGGTAAAAATAAATGCCAGGAAAAAAGCAAAAAAGGAATTTAAGGGATTGAAAACTCTTGCCTCCAGGGAACTGCAATTCCTTCTTATTTTGTTTTGTATTGTTTTAAACCATATAAGACTATTTGACTTTCAAAAATAAATAAGCCAAGAAACAAATAAACAAGATAAGGGAATTTGATCAGTGGGAAAACTGGGTTTGCCCAAAAGGTATCTATCAATGACCTATTTAAATCTTTTTTTTTTTAAAATATTTTTTTAGTTGTAGATGGACACAGTGTCTTTATTTTATTGCTTTGTATGTGGTGCTGAGGATCGAACCCAGGGCCTCACGCATGCGAGGCAAGCGCTCTACCGCTGAGCTACAATCCCAGCCCCTATTTAAATCTTTAGTAGCTTGAACTATCTCCTCAGGCATAAAATATAATTTTTAAGGTTGATAAGTCAGATATAAAGATTTTCCAAAAAGATCTGACTTGATACAAGGGCACACTTGTTGAAAACTGTTTTCCATCCCTTTCTGATCTTGTTTTCACAATTTTTATCGGGAGGAAACTCAATAAAGCATTATTTACAATCATATAGCAAATGTGGACTATGAAGTCCAGTTGAAGAACCGATTAGGAACTCATTTGCCAGATTCTTCTCAGCAGTTATTAAAGTTTGAATCTTGTCTTGATGTCTAACAGAAAGTAGAAAGCAGTTTTTAATGAGAAATCTCTCAATTTCTCAGTCCTCCCTTTATCCAAGAAATACTGACTTTCTTAACAGGTGAATATTTGCCTCTGCCATGCCTGATGGCCCACTATTGGGGATTAATGCTTTCTGATTTAGGAGAAATCAAGTGCACAAAAACTGATGAGATGAATTCAACTGAATCGTCATTGAGCTGGGTACCACACAAGATTATTAACAATATCATTTCACACCATGAGATGAAACATTACTATTGATTTAGTTATGTTTCACTTAACAATGGGGATCTGTTCAGAGAAATGCATTGTTCCATCACTGTGCAAACATCACAGAACCTCAGTGGGATAGCTCGATCACTGGATGTGACCTCTTGATACAATTAAAACACACACACACACTAAACTTGTGATGTATATTGTATATAAGCTTGCTGGCATATTGTTTTATAAAAACCTTTTTTTCTTTAATTAGAAGGAATACACTCTTAAATAACAAGAAGTATAATGTAGTGAATACATAAGCCAGTTACGGTCTTTTATTATCAAGATTAAATATTATATACTGTACATAATTGTATGTGCTATACTTTTTATGACTGACAGTACAGTAGGTTGGTTCACACCAGCATCACCACAAATATAAGACTAATGCATTGTGGCTATGACATTATGATGGCTTTGACAACACCAGGCAGTAAGAGTTTTTCAGCTCCATTATAATGGTATGGGACCTCCATGGCATGTGTGATGCATATCCATCATTGACCAAAAATATCACATGTAGTGCATGACCACATACTTTCTTTTTGATTATTTGAAAAAAATTGTAGTAATGAAAGAAAAAAATTCTCCACACATTGTTAGGCTAAATGTGAACCACACTCATCTGCCAGTCTATGCCGTCTGGTGCTTAGTTAGTGAATAATATTCTATCAGCCAGCATCCTTTCTGATGGGTCAAATATCTCTTCTGATTGGTTGCTGGCTAGTTATCCTTTGTTTTCTTCCAAGTTCACACTCTTTCCATGATTATTATAACCTTAGTTCCAACACAGAGCTTCCCACTAATAGATGAGGGTTCCTTACACCATCTGGAAGTTTGTGTAGTTGAAACAATCACTTCTTATTTTTGCCTAGTACCAAGTTTTACAGTGTTGATGTGGAAAACTAAGGGGATAGCAGCAGCCTTTTCCTTGCTTGGGAAATTTACAAATTATTGCTCCCTTTTTTCCCTTTCTTGGTGGTTATACCATGTCTCTGGGGAAATACAAAGCCAGACTTCTTTGAAAATGAGACTGAAAAAAATTTGATTCTAATGCACCAGCAACTCTTGCTTCCTTTTTGCAATGATTTCAGGCCTCTTAATCTCCTGTTGAGGATTTGAGACTAAAGGGACAAAGAATCATGCACCTGGCTCATTCTCAGGAGACCTGGCCACCAGAGGCACACTGTGAAATAATTTTACATACGAAAACCAATAAGGTCTTGCTTGGTCAAGCTCAGCCAGGCTGTGAAGTGGGAAGACTGAGAATATGCAGGGCTTAGTGTGCCTGGTGCTTAGTAGCCTGTGAAGTGACCACGGAATCCTGGAAGAAAGATAGTGCAGGGCTTCTCAGAGGAAGGGGGATGTGGTAGAGGAATGGCAGAAGTTGTCAGTGTTTGAATATTTGAATACTTAGCATGTAGAGGGGGAGTCAAGTCCCCTTGTCAGCCTAGCTTCAGAAGGCAGAGGCAGGTCTTATAGGTGGGACACTCAAGGGTCAGCATAAAGTAGCTCAGAGCATGCTTTCTGATGTCCAATTGATTCCCATTGTTGCTGCTTACTAGCTGTGTGATTTTGACCTTGGATGAGTTACTTAATATGGGTTCCAGAGTCCTCATCTATGTATTGGGGTAATATCAGCATCCACCTCACAAAATTATTCTAAGGATGAAACTATTTTACACATATGACCATTTAGCCTATTGCTGGGCATTTAGTAGGCATTCAAAAGACATGGGGTGTGTAAGAGTTACTCACAGAGAGAGAGCACTCAGTGCAATGAATGGCAGATTGTTCTGGTATTGAACACTTTGAAAAGCTCATCAATGTTGCAGAGTGAAGCAGAAGCTTGCCAGCCCCACAGGGATGGAAAGATATTTGCAAAATATGGTGAGTGGGACTAAAGGACTTTTAAAGCCCTTTCGACATCCTCTTAAGGGAAGCCCTGTGGTCTCAGCTGGGTAGCTGGCTTAGAGGGCTGGCTTTCAGTTTGATCTGTCCTCAGGGACACTTCTCAGTATTACTTGGGGCTAGTTCTCACATGCACGGTCATGGTGGGATTCAGTTCTTGGGTGTTTAAGTACATGATGGGATGTGTCTGTGGAATGGACCACAGGAATGGTAACATTTTCCCTTCAGGGTAACTGACAGCAGAGCTTGCTGGGGTCCTTTAAATAATGAGAAACTCCACACTGGAAGATGAAATTCATACTTAGAAAAAAGCAAAGGCAAAAATTTTGAGCAAATTGCACAGGAAGGAACTTTTTGTCTTTTGGTACCAGGAGGCATGAAGGTGCAAAGTACAATGTATTTTGAAACAGTCAATTCACAGGCACAAATCCACACTGTTTGTTTGGTCTCTCATGCACTCCAGCTGCCAGCAGATGGGAAGCTGTTCCCGTGGCAGAGAAGCAGGCCAGCTGCAGGGGCTGGGCTCCTTGGCTTCTGACCCAAAGCTTCTCAGCCATGCAACACCTGGGTTCAAACCCATTTTATTAAATGTTCCGGTACACGTAAATTACTATGTGGTAAAGGGGGGGATGTCCATTGATATTTTTTAACTGACAAAATCAAAATGATAGCATTAGAGAAAGCTTCTAAAATAGAAGAAACATCCTATGAAATATCAGCACTCCTACATATACAATCTCTATAATTTATCTTAATTTTTGCTCTTTCCTCCCATACTTGTACTTTTTTTCACACAATAGTAACTGATATTTAACTAATAAGAATTTTCCCAAATTGCATCTTCCTCTTGTCACTCAAAGTTGAAAACCATGTTACCTGATATTATCTTACATGCACTTCCTATTTTTAAATTAATAATTACTTACTGTTGGGCGTTTAAATTGCTACCAGTTTTTCATCATAACAATATTAATAGGGTTTTTTTATTGTTTTGTACTTTTAAATCACTTACATTATGATAACTGGGTTAAGGGATACGAAAATTTTTATGATTCAGTTTTTATTTAAATAAAGAGCAACGTTTTTATTTATACAAATATAGAAGGTCGACCATTTACATTTATCTGTACTTTCTCCTGAGAGTCCACTAAAGTGGCAGAGAAGAAGACACAGGATGTGTCTGGGAGACCCAAATAGGAGGTGGAACTAAATGAAGTGAGCCTCAGCCTGCTGGGCAGACTGCTTGGTGAGCTCCCGAGAGCAGGTGCAGAGGGAGAGGGACCAGCTGAGCCTGGGCTTCAGTCATCCCCATCTAGGCTCCAAGCATGTGAAAAAGCCCAAGGGCAGCTGAATGTCACAAAGTGTATGCCAGTCAGTATCACCTATAGCCGAAGGTCTACCCCCACAAACCCCCAATCCCTGACCTCCTACTCATATATACAGATGCTCCTCCAGTTACGATGGGGTCCCACCCCAATAAACTCACTGTAAGTTGAAAATACATTTACTACATCTAACCTATCAAGCATCCTAGCTTAGCAACACAGGACACTGGAGTATCAATGATTTCTTCTTGTGATCCATGGCTGACTGGGAGCTATGACTTTCTGCCACTGCCCAGTGTCAGGGAAGAGGACTATACTTGATATTTCCAGCCAAGGATAAGATAAATATTGAAAATTTTTGAATTGAATCTATGAATATGTATTATTCGCACACCATTGTATAGTTAAACCATTGTAAGTGAGAGACATTGTAAGTCAGAGATGTGGTTTTAAGTTGCTTAATTTTGCCATAGAGCAATAAACAGAAGAGGAAAATATAGTAAACTATAGTGATTATAGAAAACTATGAAAATGAGAACAAGAACTGATGATGAATGCCAGGGGAAAGTAGAACATTTAACAAGAAAAATAAAAATAATCATGTAGCACTACTTGGCCACTTCTAAAAGTCCTTCAGTTTGCCCAAACTCTCTCCAACACTGAATGCTTACAGTTTTTTTTTCTTTATTTGTAAAAAGTGTTTTAGTGACTAACCACGTATGTGCTGTTGGGATTCAGGATGAGACTCCCCAATATGGACCCTTGGCATTTGAGAAATAGCAGAAACCAGAAAGTCTACTCACCTTCCTCTCATCCTTCCTTGAAGAGGCCATAAAACTTACCTGACTTCCTCTAACGTAGGTCATAAGACCCTCACTGACATCCTTATCCCTGAAGCCATGGGAACACCGAGAAGACTGAGGAAGTAGGCCTTGCTAAGTCCCCCCAGTTTATTACAGTAGATCACACCCCCTTCGTTCAGTCACAGTCCTGCCTGATGGTCTACCTCTTCATCAAAGTTAACATGAAAATGCTCAGATTTCCCTGTTTCCTTGAAGATTCCCGTGTCACCATAAAACTTACATTAAATGTGTTTTTATGCTTTGCTTTTGCTAATCTGTTTGTTGTCAGAGTAGCTTCAGCCATGGACCTCGGCATGGGTGAGAAAAGAGAGTATGTTTTCTCCCTTTCAGTACCAACTTCCTAGGACAGTGTCCTGGGTCAGGCTGTTTGAGGGGTTCTTAAAGTTTCCCAATACATGAGCAGGTGGCATTTTCGCAGGGCCACCCTGGCTCTCACTTTGGCAGGCCAGGATACTAGTGGCAGTTCCTTCAAAAGCCAGTTTTCACAAGAGCATTATCAAGCCCTATCATCCGTGTCCTCTCCACCTGAGATTTCCCAGTTCCTCCTGCCCATCATGTTTTCAAGGGCCTTTCATTTTAATTCACTTTCAGATAACCTGTCTCTCTTCCTCCTTCCTAAAAATGTGTTTTCCCAGGTGTCCAAATCCAGTCCTTAACTAACCTGACTGCTTGCTTTTGGGAAAAAATTACTTAAACTCCCCAGAACCCTGTTTTCTCCTTTGTGAAGGGAGAGGATTTATCACATACAGCCAGTCCTCCTTGTCCCCAGGTTCCACATCCGTGTAGTTAACCAAATGTGCATCAAAATATTTGAAAAAAGTTTCATCTGCACTGAACATGTAGACTATTTTCTTTTCATCATTCCCTAAACAGTACGGTACAACAGTTATTTACATAGCATTTAAGCTTTATTAAGTATTATAAGTAAGCTGGAGATGATTTAAAGCATATGGTAAGATGTTAGAAGGTTATATGCAAATATTGCAAAATTTTGTATAAGAGATTTGAGCATCTGCAGAGGTTGGTATCTGCACAGCATCCTAGAGTCAATCCCCTGAGGATGCTAAGGCATAACTGTTATCTCTAAAGTCCTTTCAGTTTCATTTTTATTTATAATATCGAATAATTGTAAATAACAAGTGTACTACAATAGGATTTTGGTTAAATAAATTATGGTATATCCAGATGACAGAATACCAAACAGTAATTGAAAAATTTTTGTTTCTATGACATTGTATAGAAATGAACTCATGATATGATGCTAAGGTAAAGCAGCATGACATTGTACAGTTCCCAATTAATATCTTCCCACATAAATCTTTATGCATAAAAGTAAAAGGAAATATACCAAAAGGCCAGCATAGTAATTGTAATATTGGCAGTTTACAGTTGGAAAAATACATTTTCTTTACTCATGAAATCAAGCAGTGAAGTAGGGTCTGGGAAAGGTTCTTGGCCTCTGTGGGGCGCCTGCTGAGCTGATAGTAGGTGGGTCCTCCATCCTAGCTCCCACTACACTTACACCAAATCTTCATTACAGAAAACACTACCTTGTTGTAGTTGCTGGTCAACACATCGGCACTCTACTGAGCTCTGAGCCTACCCATGGCGGAGTCCTTGTTTTGTTGGCTGATGTAGCCGTACTACAAAGCCTGACACTTAGAACAAGCCAGACATATGTTGGCTGAATGATTAATAAACCAGTTGGTGAAACAATTTCTGTTGGAACTATAATTCTGAAGCTTGATATTGCTTGCTACTTTTCAGTTTCTAAAGTAAATAATGTGAGTACCTCAGATCATATTTTCTCCTAAATAGCCTACAACTGTAGTAAATTGCCACCAGGTGCTCCCTAGGAATTTGAATTGGAAAATTCTTTGTGGGGAGGTGAAGGCATCAGGCAACCATACCCAGTGGCATCAATTATTTGTGTATACATCTATCTTCCATTGCTGGGATTTCTTGCTCACCATGCAACTTTTGAGTTGCAATTTGGCTTCTTGTAGAAATATCCAAAGAGAGTAAATGTGCTAGCTGGGGGCTAGAGGACATGAGTGACAGATACCTCCAGCAGTTATGTTTCTCATGGCAAATGAATGAATTGGCAAAATTGTGTTAGCTCAGCCTTTCTGAGCTCAATAAACTTTGGAACACTGAGGAAATTGGATTTGGGTATCTGTGAAGCTGAGGATGAGATTTTGGACTTTGTTGTCCCAGATGGGAACTGTCACCATTTGAGTCCTCTTGGCATGCTTTATTCAATGTGGTCTATTCTCTTCCACCAGCAATGGGGAATCAGAGGACTTTTTACCAGGATTGCTGTAGGGAGGATATCCAAGATGGAAGGGAAGGTCCTATAGGACTTGGGAAATAATATGAGAGCTTCAGAAAAACTTTCAGTTTTTGGTGCAATAAAATTTTGACATGCTTTGGAGGAGACCAGGTTAAATTGTGGAAATTGGTCAGGATTTCCCAAGGATCAGCTGGACTGGGCCTTCCTCAAAATTCTTTATGGTTACACTTCAGTGGAAAAGCTGCTTAGTTGTTTATGTATTTCTTGTATTTCTACTCTATAAATTGTATTTTGTTTGTATCTGTACCAACCTAATTACTATTTATATTTAGCTGTTTTAAATACATCTTACTGTTTGTAGAACAGTAGTAGTCATTAAAAGCATACTGCTCTCTCTGTAAATAGTTTACTATTTCTTTCGTCCCTCCTTTTATAGTTGAAGGGCTTTCCCTACCGCCAGTGTAATCTCTGGCTGGTATCATTTTATCTGCTTTTAAAATTAGTCTCTGTCATCAACTGATTTTGAGTACATTTGATCCTCAAATCTCTCTTGGTCTCTATGTAGCCTTTCCTGGCATTCCAGGCAGAATTAGATCAAGGAATAGCCACAAATAGGATTGCAGTACCTGTGCACCAAAAATCTCCTTTTGCTCTCTGTGAGAACTGGATAAACCCTAAATTCCTGAACTGGTATAAAAGAACCTTTATCGCTTGATATCCTTCCCCACTACATAGCTCAGTTCCTAGTCACAGCATGATGCTCAAGTCCCTCAAATATAGCTTCCTGCTTTATCACACTTCTGTCTTTGCAATCCCTATTATTTGTGCAATACTTTACTATTTGGAAATTCTGTTTGCATCCTTCAAAACCAAGATGATCCATCATGTCAGCAAGCGCAGTTCCTTGCTCTTTCCTTTGGGTTTTCACAGTCCTTTAAACAAACCTATTCTCTTGCAATTACCCCAAGTATTATAAATGTGTTTGCACTTGTTTGTCTCTTACTAGACTATGAACTTCTTGAGAGCAGAGAGCTGCCATTCATCTCTGGAGAGCCAGTGCTTAACACAGTGTCTGCCTCATCATAGATCCTTAATTCATGTTTATTGAATTTATTAATTAAGCCATAACCAAGGCATCACCATCCATTTAATTGCAAATGAAATCCCCCAGATGAAATTAACAGCCTCATTTCTATCAGCCTTGCTGATAAAGTGATGACAAACACTGAATGCTTCACACAATGCCAGCCAATGTAGAGCAAAGAAGAGCATCCAAGGGCATTGGCCCTGCCCTTGAGGAGCTTACGATACAGTTGGAGAGATAAGGTTTTCATTCACAAAACAAGCTGAGGACAAAATTAAGAGTGTTTGAAAGCCATGTTAGTTTTAGGCTTTAACTGAAGGCTTGAGACCAGAATAAATGAGAATAACACCTGAAACAAAGTAGGAGCTCAGTAAATGTTTTCTCCAGGAGCAATTTAATGCATGGATGCAGGACCGTGCATGGCAACACAGCTAGCCCTTGGTGTTGGTGCTACCAAATTTATCTCCTCTCCACCTGGATTCAGAGGCACTCAATAAATCCCTAGCAGCGAATCCCAACTTTCTAACCCATCTCAGAATCCCCAGCTGGCCAAACATCAAATAGTCAGGGTTTCCCAATGATCAGCTGGGGTGGCCCTTCCTCAAGGCTTGTGGTTACTAAAGGCTGGGTAATAAAGATAGGAAAACTTTCTGGCATGGTGTGCCTGCCAGAGCATGGAAACAAACATGACCCGGGAGCTCCAGGCTCTGCTGATAACAAAGGCTTTCTGAGCAATGGCCCTTCAAAGCAACAAATCAAGACAGACAGCCTGCCAAAAACATGCCGACCCAGCAGACTCAGAATCTCTTACCCGCCGAGAAACAGCCCTCCCAGCCCATCCATCACTTAGACAACTCAAATTAGATGGTGAGAACATCAAGGAATCTGTGTCTGCCTGTGGGGATATGAGAAAGCTCCCTAATTTCTTGGGCAGCCTCACCCCAAGTAACCCCCTTCCCCACATCTCAGTGAACCTGAGGAATAAATACTGCTGTCAGATTTCTATTCATCCTTCCAGGCTCAGCTCAGATGCCACCACCTTCATTCATCTTCAAACAGCATGTTGTTAGGTCAAGAGTAGGTTTGATGTTGTTCTTGGCAAAAGTCTTGGTTTTCTAATCAATCACCTCTTTCCTCAAAGTGATACACACAAGGAAAATTTATATAGGGAGCAAAGAACCCCATTTCACCTAGCACTCCAATGCAGAGGTCTCTGGAAAAGCAGAACTGAATTACAAAACATGGATTGAAGCCCAAGATGGACTTCTATCTCTAAAAGCCAGAATCCAAATTTGGGGTCTCATCCCCTTGTACAATGGCAAAGATAAATGCATTCAGGCAGATGCATGGGAGGAAAGAGAAACCATCACGCTTGGCTGAGAATACAGGCTTTGAGTTCACTCATTGATCCTACCACATGACAGAGGGGTGGTCTTTGTCTATTTTTGCCACTATAACAAAATATCATAGATTGAATAGTTTATAAATCATAGAAATTTATTTCTTATGGTTCTTGTGGCTGGGAAGTCCAAGATCAAGATAGAACTGGTGTCTGGTGAGAGACGTTCTCTGTTACCAAGATGACACCTTCTTGAGGCATCTTCCATAGTGTGTATGTGTGTGTGGACTATTTTTATATGGCAGAAGCAGAAGAGCAAGATAGAGAAAGAGGAGGCCAAACTTGCCCTTTTCTAATGACACCAGCCCCACCTCTGGGGGTGGAGCCCTCCCAACCTAATCACTTCTGGAAGCTTCTGCTTCTTTCTACTGTTACAAAGTTAATTAAATTTCAACATGAGTGTGGGAAGGACATTCAATCCATAGCACATGGGCTGGAGAAGGAAGAAATTAATGGATTTAGTACTGACTATTCTTTTTAAACTGAGCATCTCACTCATGCATACATATGGCTCCGTTCATGACTTGGATTCTGACCAATCATATTAGCAAAGAGCAAAGTCACATTCCTTTCAGATGTGACTTTAGCCACTTTTACCACTGACCACATATTCATAGACCTGGATTATTAAAGTGAATGTTTTCAGCCTCCACATTCATGTTCTAATTCATAACCCAGGAGATAGTTCCATTATCAGGCATCACTTAGCAACTTCCTGTGTGCTTCTTTGCAGGGGGTTAATATTAGCAAGAGAAAGGATGTAAGTGCTCCATCTTAAGGCATAAAAAATGATCTAATTCCTTCTCTTATGGTGGATTTCTATGGCATATAGCCAGTCCCAGTCACTGCAGGACTGAGTCAAGGAAATGCTCAGGGTTTGAGAAACCTGTGGAGATCTGGGACACTGATGAGGGAGGAAAAGTAAGATAGAAGTGTAGAAAAAAATAAAATTATCAGAAAAGGAGAAAAGAATATGGAACTGAAAATCTTCATATCCCAAATATTATATACAAAATATATCCTCGGTTGTAGACCAGAATAGAAGAAAGCACAGACTTCCAGTGAAGGTGGGGGCATGGCAAGGACAAATGAGAATAATCTACACAATGAGTGGATGGAGAAGTCCATGGTAAGGGATTCAAGGATCCATCTGACACTGATGCCTTGGAAACCTTGCCACCAGCTCCTGTTATCATTCCAGGATTAATTTAGATCCCATTTCTTCCAGGAAGCCCTCCTTGACCCTTTCAGTCCTGGGAGTCTCCCTCTTCTTCCTGGAGCCCACATCTCCCCCTCAGAAGTGCTTTATGAACCATCTCGTCTCAGAGGAGGGAAGATATACAACCTCCCATCCTCAGAATAGCTAAGACAATTTATCCTATTTCATATGTTCTATTGTACAAAGAACAGGCTCAGATGTTATCATGGAAATCCTTTTGACAGACTGTGGTATCTCCTAAGGTCACGTCTCTTTTAGTTCAGAAGGACAGGAGACCAAAGCTTAGCATTGATTGAGACAGATGGGTCTTCTGGTATCAGTGAAGGGGAGGTTTACTGTGACCTATCAGTCATGACTTGCTATAGAGACAGGCATGAGATAATAGTATTAGCAACTAGACCAGGAGACCCCACCTCACCTGGCAGAAGGTAGACATGTTGCTGGAGAAAGTGCATTCTGTTTTTTTTCTTTTCTTACTCAAAAACTTCTGCAACTGCTGCCCTGAGAGTCATATAGAAAGAATTTCTAGTGCTTATACACATTTTTTGCTGTTTTTTTCTTCTCTGGGAAACAAAACAAAACAGATGTGGACCTCTGGATGGAAGTATAAATTAGAGGGGACCTGCAGGGGTGAGCTGCATAGAGAGGCACTGCTCAGACTTCTGGTACTGGGGTTGTACAGGGCCTGTCTCCATCCTGAGACCTTTCTTTCTCATCAGACAAACTATCAACCAAACCTTTCCAGTTTGAGGCTGATTTCTGTCCTGGGGGCCACACCTACCATCAGAGGACTCTATTAAAATGTTCTTTCTAATTCAGGTGAGATTAAAGATAATATAGCCTAGACAAAATGCTAAACACTTTAAATATTTTATCTTCATTTTATAGATGAGAAAACTGAGGTATAAAATGTCAAATTACACCCTAGGTAACAGATGATGGACTTTAAACCTCATGTATGTAAGCCCCTCTGCTCTTCTGTCTCTTCTGCTAAGCTGAAACTACCTTACACTGCAACTTCTCCTTACTGCTCCTCATTCATTCTCTGCAGCAATGCAGGATCCTTCCATTTCACAGTCTTTTACCATGGAGAGAATGTGCATGATGTCCTTCAATGAAATGGATGCCCCATGGGCAATTGTGAAGAGTGATGCTGCAGAGGTGGTCATGTGTCTCCCCTTGATCCTCACTCAGCTTCAGACTCAACATCTCTATGTTCCCTTAAAATATGTAGTGAGAGCTCCTGGTCATTATTCCTAACAAATATATTTATCTTCATTTCTTCCCAGAAAAAGCCCCCCCCCCCAAAATACCTCAATTGCTGCATCTGTAGAATCAGATTACTCAGTATTGGGCCATCACAGAAGAAATGCTTGATGCTTTGCATAGCATTGCCTGGTGTCCAATGAGTGAGGAACAAACTAAGATGCTGCACTTAGTCCCTTGGTCCCAGGACGGGTGGCAGCAAATGCAGCAGTTACAGGTTATCCGTCTGCAATTAACTTTGGGAAGACAATTTGGTGACAGACAGAATACACTTTGGGTATTGCCTAAGTGTCACGTATGAGTTTAAGTCCCCTGATTCTTACCTCTCCTGCACTATGCTTTTGAAGGTCAAGACCTACAAGCTTAGGAGGTGATGTTTAAAGTGATGGCAGTCATCACCTAATCCTACTGGATCATTTTACAGGTAAGGAAACAGATCCAGACAGATGAAATCATGCTGTCGTCTAGTAGCAGCACAGCAGCAGCAGGAATCAAATCTAGGTCTGTCCAAGTCCAAAGTCCACCCTCTTAACCAACACACTAAAATATATTTGGTCCTGAACATTGACCAGCACTCTGACTCTGGGAAATCTGTAAAATGGACACAATACAAATACTTTATAGAGCTGTCTTGAGTATTAAGTGGGAAATACGTTATTTGTCCAGCACTGTGGCAGGCATAGAGTAAACTCAAACAGAGGCATCCAGGGTTGTCAGCAGGAATGAGGACCCATGATCCTCTGGTGATCCTTTGTACCACACCATATCTGTCTCCTTCGTATTCCTTAACACAACAGGGTCGGGGGGCATTATCTTAAGTATAACACAATGCCACAGCAAAATTGTGGCCCCAAGGAGCTTTAACTCAATGAGAGAAACAAAAATAACACCCATCTTACACATCCCAGCAGAATCACAGTGGTTGGATGGCTCCTTTTGAAACTCTTCTGTCTCATTGTTTCTGAGACAGTGATATCTCTCTATTTGCTTCCTCCATTCACAAACCCCTTCACAGTCCTCTTTTTTGGATCTTCATTCTTTTCTAGATCTGTAAATATTGATGGTCCTTGATGCTCCTCCACTTATCTCCAAAGGGACCTTTCCTGGGTGATCAGATCAGATCTCATGACTTTGAGTTCCAACTGGACACTGATGCCCATGATCTTTCTCATTTCATCCTTGATCTCTGCTCTCAGCTCCAAGATCCGATATCCCACAACCTACATGTCTTCAATGTGAGGTTTCTTGGGTTTCTTGACCTTAACATTTCCTAAGCTGAACTGTAATTCTTACATCTCAAACCAATTTCTCTGCCCTGTGCTTTTTGCATTTACCTTTATTTCCTCCAAGTTATTCATTCAATGCATATATATTGAGTGATATCATTATTCCAAGCATTGTTCTAGGCATTAGAGATCAATATGAAGTAAAAAAGATGACATCTCTTTTTTCACAGAGCTTATAATTTAGTAAAAAATGACAATTAAGTGATTAACTTCAGGCCCCAGTTCTTGTTCCTCCTTTCTACATCTCAGTAGATGACATCACCCTTTGCTAGTTGCTGAAGCCAAAGAACTTGAAGTCATTCTTCACCTCTGTCTCTCTCTCTGTCACCTTATTATGCAATCCTTCAGCAAGTTCTGTAAGCTTTATTTGAAATAGAGTTGTTAGTGTTGGAGGTGTGGAGAATGGATGAGATTGTGAATGATTCTGTATACATCATATGGTACTGGGGAAAAAAGGAATACAAATGAAAATATTTTCGTCCATTCTTCAGAGATCTAGGGAGTGGGAAACAATTTCCTGAACTCTTGTTTCCAGGGCAATTCACATCATTGCTATCCTTTGGTTTTATATTTCTCCAGTACTCCTTTTGGGTGGGGGTCTCATTATTCCTTTCCTGGTTGCAGTAGCATGATGGTTATTGTCTTACCACTGTATTCACTCCAAGGCAGATCTTGAGCTGTTCTGTGAAGCCTAACTGAGGCACACATACAGGGATGTTCCTTTCCATAACCACCTACCTCTATATCATGGCCCCTCCCCTCCTCTAAGACTTGAGGGTCTTAGAAATATCTTGCAATATTCAAAGGAGGATTTTTAACTGAAGTAAGTTAGATGATAACCAAAGAAGAGGAGGAGGGGAAAATTAACAGGCAAATGTCATTTCTGCAGGATGGTCTTCAAATGGCCCATTGGACAGCACCAAATATCCAATTGGGCAGCAGCAGAGCTTCTCCACGATGTTCATGCAAATGGAAGCTAGGTAGACTGCAGGGACTCACCTGGCTTCCACATTGTTCCCAAGTCTGGACAATATTCAGAGCTTTCTCTATGACACAAGTGTGAAAGCTTTAGGGCTCCTTAAATTGACTCTAGAACTTCCCGCATGGTTCCTCTACGTGTTTTCCAGAATCTCCTCTGATCTGGTGTTGGAGGTGAGGGAGAAAGCCTTGTTTTTACAGATTTTATAGTCTGTAAAATCTGTCACTGGAACCCACATTACTCTCCTTTCTCTGGACACCAAATTTTTCAAGTATCAAAAGCAAAACTACCATTTTGTCAAACTTCTCTTTAGGCAACTATGTGGAATACCTAGCTGAGTGAATGGTGAAGTTACACATGAGAAAAGGTACGCACAAAACAGCTTATTCAAATCTCTCTACCATGGTTGCTTTGTCATTGAGGAAGATCAACATTTTGAGGAATGGAAACATCTATAAATAACCATTAGAATTTATAAAAAGTTATGTGCATAATTTCATTTAATTTTCATGTTGATGCTGTGAATTAGCTGTAGTTTATATATGTATGATATAGCATACATATTAGATTTTAAATATATGTGATAAAATTTGCACAGAACTAGGATTTAAATGTAGATTTCTTGCCTAACTTTAGTGCATTGATCAATCCCAGGTGACAATCCTGGCATCAATGGCTATCAGTCCCAAATACCCAATCTTTGCCATCTGGGTTTCTCTCAAATAGGGCAATTATCTTTCTCTCTCAGATCTATATGCTAATCATGGGAGTCATAGGTTTACTGTCCTTCCTGGTGAGTCCTTGCCTATGGGTTTCCTTGTCTCATGGAGATAAAGCTGTGATTTAAAGCCCAGATGCAAAGATGGTGCTTGAGAAAGTAGTAAGACAAGAGCAAACTGACTCAGGTGGCTTTGACTGAGGATGGGAGCATGTTGTGTGCTTGATCTTGAACAGAAAGCAAATGTGAGGTGTTCACAGCATGAGCAACAAGGAAATGGGGATGGTACCTTTTTATTATTTATATTTTAATTTGACATTTTCCAAGACGGTGAAAGAAACCTGTATCTTTTCTGGAAAACTGAATTTTGACCTCACATTTTGGAAGCCCTTTAAGGACCTGTAGACTTCCATTTTTTGTCATGGCTAAGAAGTGAAGGTTTTGAAAAAGCTCCTTATTTTAAAAACAGGAATAGAGGGGAAGAAACCCTGCAGTCAACTTTCTTAGCTGATGGTGGAGAGAGGATGTTTTGTTTTTCTTGGTTGCAACATGGTAGGGTGTATATGCAGGGGCAGGGGTGGGGTCTGAAGTTTATAATATTTGAGGGGTCTACTTTAGGAAAAAAATGATTAGAAAAGTAAATATGTTTTTAGCATGAGAAAAACATTTAAAAATAAAGTTACAGGAAACTTGGGGATTCAGTTACCTTTCTTTGAAAATCTCTTCAGACAATTTGCCAGGAAAACAAATCAAAACAACAAAAACAAAATAGAAAAAAAGAAAGGAAGGAAGGAAGGCAGGAAGGAAAGAAGGAAAGAAAAGAAAGAAAGCTGAATTAGAAACACTTTCTGGTTACATCTTGAAGTCCCCACCCCTTCTAGAACACTCTCCATTACCACCATTTTGTATGGGGTCTGTGCAAGCAGGGGGTGGGGACTTAAACTTCAGTAGCTTCCTAAAATATCCATTGTGGGTGAATGGGAAGTGAAGAGAGTCATTAGAGGCGGGGGCCCCAGTAGGAGGCAGACAAAAGGACCTATCAGTGGAGGTCAGCCACTTTGACCTTGGAAGCATCTTCAGCTGGCCAAGGGCACTGTCCAAACCCCTGGGATCTCTTCATCCCACGCTTCAAGTGGTGACTAGGAAAGTCTCCAGATGACAGCATGTTAAGCCTTTATTATGCATAGTTCCCTTTGAGAATATAGACTCTTTCCACAATTGTTCAATGAAAACTTCTCTCCCAGTATTTCTGCTTTAACACAGAAGGAATGGGATCTTCTGCTTCTTTACTCATCTTGAGCAGGTCTAGGTGAGGAGGATATGTCTCTAGGACAACTCCACTTACCTGCTTCCACAAAGGCAAGAGGAATGGTTAATCTGAATTTCCCATATTCTCTGGGTAAGTTCAGTGACTATAATGACAAGAATCCAGGCTACTTTCTTCCTTTACTTCTGGTGCCCATCATGGTGGGTTCCTTTCCACTGGCAGCTCAGGAGTCACAGACTTAAACCTCTGCCTGATTTTCTGGGGTGGCTAGCCAGGCCCTACCTGTTTTTTTTTTTTTTTTTTTTTTTTTTCTAGCATCTCCAGCTGTCTGAAAGGGTGAGGAGACTGGCCATACTTGCTCATGCAGTTTATCAGAAAAGAGAACTGGGTTTGATCCTAGACCCAGACATTCTATGAGATGAGGAAGTCCTGCTGGGCTTATGGCATTGTCTGTGCTGACCCACACTATTAGAGAAACTGTTTTGGAAAGCACTAGATACTGGCTCAGAGGTTCTGGTTTCTCTTTCGCTCTTTCTTCATTTCGCATTGACTTCCTCACCTATTTTTTTCTTGACTTTCTCTTTCAGTTGAGATATGCATGTTAGGATTCATGTCTGAGACCACCATTTGTACCCTGCACACCCATAAGCACACATGCGATTTTACATATTGTGTCAGGGGATCACAGATTTTTCTAAGGAAACCCAGGAGACCTACTTCTCAAACATGAAGGAGTCTGTAAGTCATCCAGAGTTCTTGTTAGAATGTCAAGTCTGATTTAGAGATTCTGGGGCTGGGCTTGGGATCTGCATTTCTAACAAGCACCCAGGTGATGCCAATGTTTCAGATCTGCAGTATCTGGATCCCTGCTACTTAAAAGTGGTCTAGGGACCAGCTGTGTCAGCCCTGCCTAGGATCTTGTTAGAAATGTTGACTCTCAGGGCCTCATCTCAGACCTGTGGAAACAGAAACCTCGCCCCTACTGGGTAAATATTGCCTTCACATTGTCCCCCCCTCCGGCCTCTCCAGGGTTACATTATATAAACAATTAAACAGCTGCTCTGGGCAGGACTTGGTTAAATTAGGAGCTGGTCAAGTAGGAAAATTGCTAATTTCCCCAAGGAGTCTCAGAGATGCTGCTGGCAGCTGGTCCTCCTCTGTGAGTCGTTGGAATCTGCAGCCGGGACCTTGTGCAATGTTTGTAGAAGGTAATGTGGCTGAATTAATGATGATGCAGGAGCCTTCACAGAGGTGATTCTTGACTCTTTTAATTGCACCATTTCTCAACCCTAATGCTGCCTCGCTGCCATTTCTGCAGTATATATCCCCACACATACAGAGACACACACATTGTAGATTAATTCTCCCGCTCAAACTGATAAACTACCTGACACATAATTTATACTCATTTATCTTTGCCTTAATCTAGCCAAACTCTTTTTCTTCTACTCTGTCAACCAGTGTGCTTTGAGAAAATTAGTCTTTAGACTGCATCCCTATATGTACTGTTCACAGAAGTCCATTCAAAAGCTTTAGTAGGAAGTCAGAGGTGATGAAGTTAGGAGGTCTTTTCTGCATTTCTGACTTTATCCTGATGAAATTTCTTTAGCCATCAGGATGGCTGAGTACTTTACATACTGAAAATTGTAATTTGTTCCATCGCCAACAAAAGTGTCCTTCAAGCTATGCTCTTCCCCCTCCGCAGCCCACCCCAACCTTACTACTACACCCTCTAGCCCAAACCATATGTCCTGACATATAAATTAGAAATGAATTGCTATTTTCCCAGTCAAGGGACTGGGCTATATTCCTTGACTGCCTTTTCTCAATTTCTCAGGGTTACAGTCTCCAAGAGATCTTGGTCATGTCACCTTAGCCAGGGACAGCCCTCTTCTCTGCCTTCCTCAAGCACCAGGGGAAAGACCCCCAGCTTTGACTCTGCTTCAGTGGCCCTGCCCATTGCTGCTCCTGCCACTTCATCATTTCTGGACTTGGAACCTTTCTTGCCCAGTCCCTCTGTGACACATCCTTCCCCAGCTAATGCCTGTGATCAGGTCTACCTCTAGACCTGGAACTTCCAGGCTTGAGACTTACCCCTTAGACATCTGCCTCAGTGTGTTTTGGTAGCCTCCTGCCCAGCTGGACTCCCAGTCCTTGTGTTGTCCCTCTCAGAACATCCCTTCCCACCCTGGTTCAGGGCCTGGAAGGACACAATGTCTCATTGGAATCCAGATGTAAGTATTTTTCTCTGGTTGAGCCTCCTCAAGGAACTTGCCCTAATCCCTTATGTCCCTCTGAAAGTGACACCAAATGGAGCCAAGGGACATGAGGAATGAAAGGAGCACTGTTCATAACAATCCAGTGAGGACATGAGAGACTTCATGATAAACCATCAAACTGTCTTAAACTTGAAATTGAGGATATGGATATGGGGAGAAGTGAGGGACAAGCTGTCTTCTATAAACAGCTCAACTGAAGACAGGAATCTGTGCATGGTTCCATATTAAAACAATGTGAAGAACTGGCTCAAACAGATGGCCAAGGAGGTATGAACGTAGATATTAGTCCTCATTATTTTCTATTGGAGGAAAACAAACATGATAACTCCCAAACTTCTTAGTAACTTCCCCAACTGTGGCAAATCATGGCAGAGAATCAACTATCAGCTTGGAATTGTACTGGGGATCCAAATGTGTATATGTCTGGGTGAGGAATGGTGGAGATTCCAGAAAGAGTTGGTGGTGGTCAGTTTGTTCCCTTCTAGGGGCTAAGTTCATGGCCAAACACTGCTTGCAGAACTTCCACCAGGTTCTTCATCTCCTTCACCATCTGCTCTGCTGAGCTTCTGCTGAGTTAATTGCACTGGCCCCTCCTTGGCTGCAGGAACTTTATAGAGAGAGTTATGAGACAATCCTAGTAGACCATCCACAGATCTTTCCTATTGGATCTCAAAAGGGACTTCATTGACACTCATAAAGGCTTCTTCAACACTTGGTGAGGGTCCACGCTTTGCCCTCTCGAAGCTCCTGATTTCATTCCCACCTGCACATTTTCAACTCATGTCCTCACATTCTTCTTTATAAAGGTGAAGCTCTCTTGAGTAGGGCAGAGGGAAGAGGAGAAGGAATGCAAGTGGAAAGGAGTCAAGAAAGAACTTAGGGAGGTGAACAGGACAGACGGAGATGGGGAAGCTTGTGCAGTATGGAGTCAGATGAGAATGATCTTCCTGATTTCAGGGCATGGAAGGAGAACACAATGCTAAGTGCTCATTAAAGCTCAGCAGCTATCTGACCCAGCCTTGTGCAGCTTCTGCCAGCCCCTGCCAGCCATCCCCTCCCATGAATTCATGCCATCCCTGATTTAGTTCAAAATGAAGATATCTGTGGCAGAAGCTGGAATTTGTACATTAAAACAATGGTTTATTCATTAGTTTTTCATTACAGGAAGAGCCCATGATTTAAACTACAGTAAGGCCAGGGAAGCCTCTGACACTTCTTACAACAAACACAGTCAAGAATTCAAGATCTAGTTTTAGAGCTGAAGAAGCACAAGGTGAAGTCCAATCTCACCCTTCAAACAGGTAAGACAGGTGTGAGAGTTTGTGGTGGTAGAGAGAATTGGGCTCACCGTGCATGAGATTGTAGGATTATGGAGGAAAGTTGGGGAGGGGTAATGGAAAGTCCAAATCCCAAGGCATCATTCAAGGAAGTTTGGTTGTGTTTTTTCCAAGCAGCACTCAGAGCAGAGAGTCCTGAGACCAAACACAGATGCCTTCTGAATTCATTTGCATTTTCAATCAGAACCAGCCTTTGCTTCTGGTCACACCATATATCTCTTCCTTCTTGTACCTCTCTCCTCCTTTATGCTCTCTTTTCTGGCTTTTCCTTTAGGAAAAGTCTAGGCAGAAAAACAGAAAGCATGCTAAATATTTCAAACATAGAGAAACCACTAGGTGGAACATGTTGCAAAAGCCTTGGTAAGGCCAGGAAAGCTGCAGAGAGGAAAATGAGCTACACCAGAGATTGGAATGATAGGAAGCTGCTGCTGCCTCTAGGGCTGGAGGAGCCCAAGCAGGAGTTCCAGAGCCCAGCAGCACCATGGTGGCTGACATGCTGGAGGGGCCAGCTGCTATTCAAAGAAATCACTCATGTGTTGTAGAAAGCAGCACGAGAACACTGGAGGCTACAGCTACCTGCTGTTGTTACCACTGCTGGATCCAGGGTCATTATTGGATCCTGCAAATGTTGTCCCCTGCTGTCCACTGCCCAGTTTGACCATTGCTGCAGTAGAGCAGAGCTTGAGAGGGCAAGAATGGTGCAGAGGCAATACTAGCATGTTCCTTCACTCCTCCATCTCTCAGTCCTATCTTCTCTTAATAATTCTTTTTTTCTTTTCCTCCTTCCTATACTGCATTCCATTGGCTGTCAGTCATTGAGCACCATGTGCCAGGAATTATGCTAGAACTGGGGGATAGGGATGGTGGATTCAGAAATACAACATCAACAACTGGTCCTTAGGGTATTTATATATCAGAAATATCTCTCTGAAGACCAGTAGAGCAGAGGAAGGATACCAAGGGGAGCAAAGAGAGGAGAGAAAGAGGAGGTAGTGGGAATTCAACTGATCAAATTACATTATGTACATGTACTCAAATATGTCACAATAAATCCCACTATTATGTATAATTATAGTGTACCAATTTAAAAAAGAAATATCCCTCTCACCTTTTTGAGGGAGGTGGTAGCAGGTCAACAATTACTTCTGGAAATGGGTCCTTTCAAGTTGCCTCTATCTTTCTCTTTGCTTAAAAAGTCTTAGGACAACATCTGACTGATTTGCTCAGTCAGTGGGCATTTACTGAGAATCTATACCACATGTTAGACTTTACTAGGAGCAGTGAGACTTTACCTTTGAGAATCTTCAATCTAATGAGGGAATACTTGCAGAACATGACATAATGTACAGAATCTTATTGCAACAAGCTCACAGGTTGACTTCTTAAAGGTTGCTTATAGGACACATAAGATGCAATGGGGCGGAGCAGGCTCAGGACAGGAAAAAGGCTTATCTTGGATGGATGGAGTGAGAATGCATCTCAGAGAAGAATATGCAACAAACTTAGGTGTGCATACAACTTACCTTCCTGCCTCCTGCCTGGCAGCTACCCTCATCAGCCTCTAGAATATGGAAACATACAACATTAGGAGGCAGAAATTCTCACAGAGTTCTAATTCTTTCCTTTCCCATATAATCTTGGTCCAGTGACCTTGGGTGAGTCATTTGACTATTTGGGACTTCAGTTTGTGACCATGGGATATTGACTTCAGATCTGGATCACAGGGATCTGGAACGAATAAAATCTGTGGTTCCATTCTGCTCTCTGATCCAGGGTCTCATAACTTACCTGAGACCTGAGGGAGCAAGATTCTATGGAGGAAAGTGGAATTCTTCTAAGGACCAGTAGAAATACTTGGTTGTCCCTCTTTAGCTCACACTCCCATTCTATTTTCTTCTCTTTGCAGCAGCTCCCATCTTGAAGCTATTGGGGCAGTTGGAGAGACCCCCAGGTTCATTCTCCTAGTTAACAAATATGCAGGCTCCTGGTGCACGAGCCAGGAATGTGCAGGAAGAAGTCTTTCCATATCTGTGTGAGGAGAAGCTGCCCAGCAGATGCACAGGGCAGAGGCTGGCCTGAGCATGGGCTGACTTTTCTGTAGTTAAGTTGGAGGGGATCACAGAAGGTCAGGTCATCCTGCTCTGACACGACCTCCCCACCATCACTCCCCAAGTCCATGGTAGAGATTGGAAGACCAACGCCCAGAGAGATGACAACATTGACAATGTTAGTTGAATAGCACTCTGGGACAGGAAGGAGCGGATGTCCCTGGTGGGTCCTCTTTCCAAGCCCTGGTCTCCTTCACACTTCTAAATCCCTTCTCCACACTTCAGTTGAGGGGACCTAAGTTAATTTCAAGGGCTTTCAATGACCATTTGCAATTAACTGTGTGGGAAATATCTCCAGCCAATTAGTGTTGGCATGTTTCCAGGGCTGTCACCAACCTGCTCCGGAGCAATCAGACTTAATTATCTTGTTGTCTTTTTTTTTTATAAATGTTAATCTCATTTGTGTGGATTTCTGTAAACAATGAGGTAAGCAAAGACTTAATTTGAATGAAGCAATGCAGTTTACAAACAACTCAAAAGCTTTAAAAAAAACCTCAACTGAGTCTGGCCCATCGTTGTTATAGGGCCTAAATCTCCCAAAATCACTGGGATCACACTCCTGGGTAGCAGACCCTTGGGCAGCCCTAAATCTCAATTTCTTATTTGTTTTCTTAACCAGCATGGGGCATAACAGAAGAACTGTGGAGGGAACAGCCTGTGTTTTGTTTGAGTTCGACCTCTACAGACGCAAGAATAAACTCATTGAATTAAAGTAAACAACCATTTAATAGCAGTAACTAATGCCTGCTTAGGTGGACAGCAAGATGCAGCACAGTATTTCCAAAACTAGTTCTGTGGAAGATTAGCAGGTGTTTGGAGTGAGTGGTGGTCATTTCTGCCTGCTTCACCATTCATTCTCCCACTGAGAATAGCATCCTGTTTTCTTTAGGAATAATTCTCTGGCATTCTTAGTCCTTGCCATTGGAGGGAGGATAAGCCCTCATCACCCAGCTCTGGGGTCTGGGGAACTGGTCAGCTGCATTGTCTGAACATAGTTGTTGGCTTGGGATAAGAAAATGACCTAGGATGGGCCAGGAAGAGGCACTGGTGGGACATTTTCTGAGCAGCTGTTGTTCTGCTGGTGGTGCTAGGATGTAAAATGAGTATTTGGTCCTGTTAGCAGCTTCATGAGAAGAGTCAGCTTCATGCAAGTGAAGGAAACAGGAGAATGAGAGGGAAAGAGAAAGAGATTTGATGCCAGCGGTTGAGTTGATGCCTGGATTAAGCTATACCCTTTGATTTTTCAGTTATTTGGCCAATACTATAGTTTGGATATGGTTTGAGGGTGTCTCCCATTGGTTCCCAATCTGACAATGATAGGCATTGGTGAAATCAGTAAGAAGTGGGGCCTAGTGGAAGGTGATTAGGTCATTGGATCACTGCTCTTGGGACCCATTAATGTTCTGTGGAACTCCAGTTAAGTTTTGAAATGAGGTTGTTATAAAAGAATACAACTCACTCCTCCCTGCTGTCTGGCTTTATGTCTTACCATGAAATCTCTCCCTCTCACATGTGCTCCATGGTGCCATCCATCCTAGTGTGATGCAACCAGGGAGCTCTCACCAGAGCTGGCACCATGCTTGGATTTTCAGCCTCCAAACTCTAAGCTAAATAAATCTCTTTTCTTTATACATTACTCAGCCTCAGGTATTTTTATAGCAAAGCAAAATGGAATAATAGGGCCAATAATTCATGTATTTTCCCCTCCTTAATCCAATTTGAGTTTTGTGTGTCACCTGCAACTTGAAGAGCTTTTATAGAGTATGAGAAAGAAAAGTTTTCAAGGTCAAAAATTATGACTTAACTAACTTGAATTTCAGCTGAAGCTCTCTAAAGCTTGAATGATAAATCAAGATAGAATTATCTTATGAAAGAAATAATATTCATTTTACCTTTGTTCCTCCATGGAAGCTCTGGGGCAACCATAGCCTTTTCCTTCAGAATCCTTGAGAATTGAAACAATGATCTCCTAACTGCTTTTCCCTTGAACACTTCTTTGATTCCAGGTCTAGGGATAGCTTAGCTGTGTCCTAGTTGCCTGGAATTTACAGTCATCACCACTGCTATTTGGCATAGGGCACTGGGCCAGGATTCCTGAGGCCTTGTTTTCCCAACTACTGGTTGTGTGATCTTGAGCTAGGCAAGGTAACTAGGCTAACTTTGGCATGGTTCTTGGGGGTCCATTCAGTGATGCCAGTTTCTTCCTGTGTGAGCCCCTTCCCAGGCCACCTTTAAATCCTTATGTTGCTTTTGTCCCATGCCAGCCTCGCCTACCAAAGGTCTCATACCTTTGACTCAAGTGAGATCCTAAAAACTGCAGCCTGGGTTCTCCAGAGCTCTTGGTTTTCCCCCTCAAAGCCAGCATGACTTCAGAACAGGCCACCCATTCTACCTATTTCATTGCTACATTTAGGCTTTTGTTTCCCTCAGTCTTTGGCACAGGCTCAAAAAAATAAAATAATCACAGAGCTTCTGCTAGGATTAGGATCTGGTCCCAGGTAGGTTCTATGGAGGATTTCAGAGAGTGCATGGGGGGAGATTGGAGTTAGCAAGTGTACATTGGCTCTGGAAATGTTCACTAGGGAGGGACTGGATAAGAGGATTTGTACCTGTTACCAGACATTCATCACACAACTGAAAAGTGAGCAAGAAAAGAAACACTTGATGTGAATTTGAAGAAAAACAAGAGGAGAACTAGTCACGGGGCTTTTCCGTCTAGGACAATGCGGCCTGGCTTTTCCTGGGGTAAGGGATGAACTTTTAGTCTTCATGTGTGTCCTGCAGGGATGAGAGTGTTTTGACCTTACTCGTCTGGATTCTGGGGCATCTGTCAGCCCCACTTTAAGCAGCACAGCTGACCACCTGGCTCTGTTCCTGGCTCTGAACATCTCTTGGGTCCAGTCCAGCACATTACAGAATCAATAAACATTTGAATGTCATGCTTCCAGGAGCCATTGTCATGGTAAATATTGTTGCTCAAAAAATGTCACGAGAGGGTAACAAAATCTTTCCTCCTCAGGACCTTTTAGTCACTGCTTTCTCTTTGGCCCTCCTATTGAATCATCAAAGTGTCTCTTCTGGCTTCAGATTTATAAAAAGGGAGGAGGGGCTGCTTTGGAGATAACCAAGAATGTTGTTTGTTTTTCCTGGAGAACTGGGCACTCAGTAGCTGGCTTTCTAACCTAGGTACTTGCAGGTTGTCATTAGTGCTATTTGCAAAGGCATACACTTGTTTTCACTTTTGGAGCATAGTAGAATTGTGCTTCCTGGTCCCTTTATGATTCATACATCCAAATGACTACTTCTGATAAGTATGCTGAGAACACAAGTGACATGTGTCAGTTTTAAACTGAAGTATTTAATTGCTGACTTAATGCCCTCTAGATACATTTTCTTTTCTGATATGGTGACCCCAAATGCTCAATCTGGTGTCTCCTCCATCAGCCTGGGTGCCTGGGGTGACTCCAATGAACTGAGCTCTCTGCCATCCTTAGTGGAAAGGCTGCTTGAATAAGAAATGCACTTTAAGGGTTTGAACCTATTGAAATTTTAGGGTTCAGTTATTATTGCAGCATTAACCTAACCTGTTCTGACTGATACAAGCTCCAAAGCACTGAGACATGTGAAAGGGATAGATTCCCCCTTGCTTCTTCCTCTCACCTACCCTAACCATCAATAGAGCACTATAAGCAATATATTGAAGTAGCAATATAAGCTTTCCTTTCAGCTAAGAGTAGCTATTTTTGTACCACTGTGGAGATTTCTGATTATGTCTCTGGGAGAATTCTAGCACACAAATGAAGGGGCATCTTTCTTCCCAAGCAGATAATACTCAGGGAATCTTGTAGTTCTTGGGATGGGAAGCACAGAAGTTGTAAATATCTCAGGACCAAGTGGAGGTGTTACTGCTGTTTCATTTGCTCATTCTGGAAATGTGTCTGGAATAGGCATCAGGCTTGGGAAATTGGCATATGATGGGTTATGCCTGCAACATTCGTCTAGAGTTTGAATGAGGACAAAAGTTAAACTCTTGCTCCTCTAAAGAGGTTCAGCCTCTGAGTTCTACCCTCTTCTGGTAGGTGGGAGGTTGAGGCTGCAGAACTGCAGGAAGTAGGTATGTGTATCTGGGGATGTGGAAGGCCAGCATTCCATGTCTGGGTGAGACAGGCTGTCCAGAGCATAGATTCCAAGATACAAGGGTAAGAAAAGTGACAACAAATGGCATAAGCCAGACTTTCTTTGGTTATCCCAACATTAGTCCCAGTCAGGGAATATCTAACCCTTTAACCTCACTGGTTGGCAGAAAAGGGTGGATCACTCCATCCAGCATGGGGAGCATCAACAATCTGGCCTAGATCTCTGTCCAGATTACTCTAAAGACATACAGGGTGGACAAGGGGAATGGAACATTGACTTCTGCATTGCAAAATCTCAAAGCTGGTCTCAAGGAACCATTCTTCAAAGTGCCTTTCACTGCTGTTGAGCTCTCAGGCTTCATTTCCATCAGGGCTACAGGTTCTGCCTTTCAGAGTTCAATGCCAAAACTTGGAGGAAAGATGGAAAGTATGCTTTCTCCTATCGTCTAAGAGGAGGGTGTGCAAGTCAAGGGCAGAAACTATTTTTTTTTTCTGGTGGGAGTTCTCATTGTCTTTAATTGGGGGAAGAATCATATTATCATCTGCTGGTTGATCAGGAACAGGGATCAGTATCTCTTTTAGGTGCATTTTGAATCACATTCCTGCATTTACCTTTGCATCTGCTCCTCTGCCTGGCTCACAATCAATACTCCAAAGAGGAAGCTTCTAGATAGGTAAGATGGCCTGAAGAAATATTCCTATTAAAGTTATATTAGCTTTGTGCATCCTGAAGGGCTCTTCATTCTCCAAGGTTATATATATATCTTTCTCTTCCTTGTCATGCCTGACAACAGGAGTTCAGGGTTTGCTCCTAGTCCTGGATTTGAGGCAACTTAGAATTCTGAGCAGGCTCCCCAAAGTTAACTCTCACATCCTAGCAGCGTCACTCTGTATTCTTTTCATGACAATACCTTTCATTTGCAGAACTCTTTATACTTCCACATCCATTATTGCATTCGCTTCTCATGGGCTTTTCAAAAATTGCAAAATGGATTTCCATAGTGTACATAGGCTATTTGCAGTTCCTTTCCCACCACCAGGAAAACCAAAAACATTTACACAAACATTCAGTTAAGGACACCGTAGCTTTTTGTAAACACAATAGAGTCACATTTTTATTTTTTTCCATCTCTGCTTTCTCTGCCTCCCATAATGTGTTTTACTCTTTTAGAATGTCTTTCTCCTCATTGTATTATATGCATTCACACTTCAGGATTTGTGTGGTCTCAGGAAGTAGTTAAGCACAATATCCTTATTCTTCATTCTTGTTTCACTCTTCTCTTTCAACAAGGCACTATAAGTCCTTTTTGTCTTTTTAATTGCCACTTGCTTTTTTCTTCACAGTCTTCCCTCCCTGTTCATGCCAATTTTCTCAACTTGCTCCAAAATGGAAGCAACATTTTTTTGATAGCTAGTGTTTTCCTAGGTACTTTCTTTGGTCCCACAGGTATTTCCTTCCTTCATGTCTTTAACATAGAACTAGGCATTCATTCAGTCACTCACTCATTCACTCATTTAGCCATTTGACAAATGTTTGCTGAGTACCTATGACATGCTGGCAACTGTCCTAGGTGCTGGAAAAACAGTAGTGGATGGTCTAGGCACAATCCCTGCCCTCATGATCTTACATTTCTATAGGGAGACTAACCAAGATTTAAAGGATTAAGAATTATCATGTCAGATAGAGATGTGTTCATCAAAGAAAAACAGAGTAAGGTGAAAAAGAGGGATAGGACTGGTAGTGATTAGGGAAGACTCTAGGAGGAAATGATGCTGAAGCAGAAACCTACCTGAAGCAAAGCCAGCTGTGCCTTACTGGAGCATCTTCATGCACCGTGTGGGAAGGCCCAAAGGCAGGAGGGTGCTGCACATTCAAGAAACAGCAAGGACACCCGTGTGGCTGAGCTGTGTGAGTGAGGGAAGGAGAAGAGGAGGTGAGACTGGAGGGATGGGCTGAGGGCCTCCAAGGCCATAGACTATGGAATTGATCTAGGAAGGATGAGATGGACACCAGAGTGAAGGGCAGACAGTGATATAATCTTGTTCATGTTGTGGGATGAAAGCTCTGACTTCCAGATAAGGATGGAGAGCATGCAGGAATGGAAATAGAGAGTTCATTGAGCAGGCTATTGCAGAAACCCAATAAAGATAATGGTCTGTGGGACAGAATGGCACTGGTAGAAGTCAGGGGGAGAGACTGGATTCAAGATGTGTTTTGAGGATAGAGTTGATAGGTCCTGTTCATGGACTGCTTATGGGAAATGAAGGAAAGAGAGGAGCATGGACCACTCCTATGTTTTTGGTCTCAGTAAAACTAAGCAATTGGTGTTAAGAACAAAGTAGGAAAACAGTGGAGGAAAGATGGATGATGGGAAATTAAGGGCTCAAATTTGGATATATTTGGGTTAATATGTACATGGAGATGAAAGGAGAAAGGAACTGAGCAATTAGTGGAGATAGCAAAGGCTACAGATATGGACTATGGTATAAAAAATGTTTAAAGCCATAGGCCTTGACAGAATCGCCAGGGAGTGAGGAGGGAGAATAACAGCAGCTCAAGGACTTAGCCTTAGGTAAAGTCAAATTTTAAAGGTTAAGTAGGAAAGTAGGAATCAGCAGAGAAGATTTAGAAGTAGCGGTCAGTGATAAAGGAGAAAGATCAGCAGAATAATGGCTCCCAGAAGTCAAGTCAGGAAAATATTTCAGGGAGGAGGGTATGATAAATGAGGTCAACTCTTATTGTACCTCATAGCAATGCTATCAGGCACAGAGGATGGTCTCCATTGTACACATAAGGAAACTGATAGAGCACAGAAGTGGTCTTCTTAGACTGATGCAAACTGTTGGTAGCTTAGTAGCACATTCACTTTCCCTTAATCCACACCACAAATCTCTCTGTCTGCATCCCCATGAAGGGAATATCCTGACAGGGTCTGCAGCAGAAGCATTAGGGATCAGAGCCAGATTTCCTCTTGTGGCCTGACTTACGAGAGAGAGAGAGAGAGAGAGAGAGAGAGAGAGAGAGAGAGAGAGAGAGAGAGAGAGAGAGAATATGAATGCAAACTGGGTGCTGGTTTCCTTTCCCTGCTAGAGCATCTTTCAGAAGACAGAGGATAACACCATTAAAGGGCAAAAGGCTTCACTATGTGCTGTGGTCTGAATATAGTTTATTGTACCTGAAACTCATGTTGAAATTTGATTGCTTTTGTAGTGGTTATATGAGGTGAGGTCTTTAAGGGATGATTAGGCCACTAAGAAGTATTGATACTCCTCAGCAACGGTGAGGCGCTAAGCAACTCAGTGAGACCCTGTCTCTACATAAAACACAAAATAGGGCTGGGGATGTGGCTCAGTGGTCAAGTGCCCCTGGGTTCAATCTCCAGTACCAAAAAAAAAAAAAAAAAAAAAACAGTATTGATACTGTTCTCCAGGTACTGGATAAATTCTTGTGGAAGTGAATTCAGATGCCAGAACTATGCTTTTGGATTTCATAACTGCCAAAATTACGAGATAATATAAACATCTACTGTTTATAAATCACAGTCTTAGGTAGTCTCTTACAGTACCAGAAAATTAACCAAGACACCATGTAAACAAGTATTAGTATGTTCCCAGATGGTATGGGGCTAGACTTCAAAGGTATCACAGTTTGGAACTAGATTGTGGCCAAGCAGAATGAAGGTCTCTCTTTGGTTAGCTAGAAATTCTGAGGCTCCAAGAAAATCCCTCAGAAACACATTATCATTTCTTCAGCTTTAATTAACGGCAGGTATTGGAAGATGAGGTTCAGTGGCTGTTAGCAAATGTGCCTGTTGAAGTTTCCCTCTTTCATTCTGACTATAGCTGGTTTCCTATTTTGAACTTTTAACTGTTGGCAGTATAGCAGGAGAGGTGAGCCATCTGGTCTTAGGTTCGTACCTGCTTTACAATTAAATTGGAGCATATTGCTAGCCAGAAACCGAAGAAAACCATTCTCACCTCCCTCCCTCACCACTGTACCTAGCACCAAGTCTTGCCAGTTTTACCTCCCAAATGTCTCTCAAACTTAATCATGTCCTCCTGCACTGCTCCTGCTAGGATACAAGCCATCAGTAGCCTTGGGTGGACTTAGGAAGGGACTCCTAATTAGTACCCCCTCATCTACTCTGAGCTCTCTAACTGCTCTCTGCTGCAAAGTTATCTTCTCAGCCTCTGTTTAGACATTTTCAATAATTTCCCATTGTGCAATGAAGTCCAAGTTCTACAGCACGATACCCACCCCCACCTTCCTTCTGTTCTCAACTGAAACATCATTGTTTTATGAAGAAATTCTCTTTGCCCACCATGAATTCTTTTGTTATCTGCTTTCATAAAACCACCCTCCTTCCCTTCATGGTATTTGCCTTGGTTTGTAAACATAAACGTGACACTTTGATGATTTGTTTGATATCTATCTTCACTGCAGGACATTAATCCTATATTCTTGTCTGGTTCCACATTCTACCATATCACCAGCCCTTCTCAGAACCTGCCACCTGGAAGAACAAATGGCAGTGTGAAGGGAGTTGTGGAGTCAAGAGGAGATATAAGCAGTTGTCACTTGCGATCCCATTGCCCTTGGAGATCTGGGTACAATTGTCATGCAGGCATGGGTGTTTTCTCTCTTCCCACAGTGCTTCTGCAGGCCCAGGCCTAGGCTCCTCTCTCAGAGTCCAAACTGTCTGCAGGGGCTGTCTCTGTTTGCTCTGCCCCTGCCCAAGGCATCGACTCCCACCAGCCACATTGCATATTTCAATGGAATACAATCACCTCACAAATAGCCCTACTATCGTTACATTTCTCAGTTTCTCCTCTCTCCTTACCCCTTCCTGGATTGCCTCTTTGCTCTTTCCCATTTATTTTTATTTTTTTATAATTAATTTAATTTAATTTTTTACACAAATGGAGCACAACTTTTCATTTCCCTGGTTGTACATGATGTAGGGTAATACCATTCATGCAATCATACCCATACATAGAGGTAATAATGTCCATCTCATTCCACCATCTCCCTCCCATATCCCCTCCTTTCCTCTCTTTCTCCTCTGCTCAATCCAAATTTTCTCCATTCTTCTCTTGGCCCCCACCCACATTATGGATCAGCATCCACTTATCAGAGAAATTGTTTTGGCCTTTGTTTTTTGGGGACTGGCTTACTTTGCTTAGCATGATATTCTCCAACTCCATTCATTTACCCATAAATGCCATAATTTCATTCTTTTTTAAGGCTGAGTAATATTCCTTTGGGTATATAAACCATAGTTTCTTTATCCATTCATCTATTGAAGGGCATATAGGATGTTTCCACAGTTTAGCTATTGTGAATTGAGTTGCTATAAACATCGATGTGGCTGCATCACTGTAGTGATCTTAAGTCCTTTGGGTATAGACCAAGGAGTGGGATAGCCGGGTCAAATGGTGGTTCCATACCAAGTTTTCTAAAAAACTTCCATATTGATTTTCCAAAGTGGTTACACCATTTTGCAATCCCACCAGCAATGAATCAGTGTACCTTTTTCCCCACATACTCTCCAGCATGTATCATTGCTTGAATTCTTGATAATTGCCATTCTGACTGAAGTGAGATGAAATCTTAGAGTAGTTTTGATTTGCATTTCTCTAATTGCTAGAGATATTGAACATTTTCTCATAAATTTGTTGATTGCTTGTATGTCTTTTTCTGTGAAGTATCTGTTTATTTCCTTAGCCTCTTTATTGATTGAGTTGTTTGTTTGTTTTTGTTGTTAAGTTTTTTGAGTTCTTTATGTATCCTGGAGATTAGTGCCCTATCTGATGTGCATGTGGTAAAAATTTACTACCATTCTATAGACTCTCTTTTTAATTCATTGTTCCTTTTGCTGAGAAGAAGCTTTTTAGTTTGAATCCATCCCATTTATTGATCCTTGATTTTATTTCTTGTGCTTTAGGAGTCTTGTTAAGGAAGTCAGGTCCTGAGCCAACATGATGAAAATTTGGGCTCTATTAGGTGCAGAGTCTCTACTCTAATTCCTAGGTGGTTAATCCACTTTGAGTTGAGTTTTGTGCATGGTGAGAGATAGAGGTTTAGTTTCACATTGTTGCACATGGATTTCCAATTTTCCCAGTACCATTTGTTGAAGAGGCTATCTTCTCTCCAATGTATGTTTTCGGCACCTTTGTCTAGCATTAGATAACTGTATTTATGTGGGTTTGTCTCTGTGTCCTCTATTCTGTACTATTGGTCCACATGTCTGTTTTGGTGCTAGTACCATGCTGTTTTTGTTACTATAGCTCTGTCATATAGTTTAAGGTCTGGTATTTTGATGCCTCCTGCTTTACTCTTCTTGCTAAGGATTGCTTTAGCTATTCTGGGTCTCTTATTTTTTCAGATACATTTCATGATTGTTTTTTCTATTTCTATGAGGAATGTCATTGGGATTTTGATTGGAATTGAATTAAACCTATATAGTGCTTTTCGTAGTATTATCATTTTGACAATATTAATTCTGACTATCCAAGAACAAGGGAGATCTTTCCATCTTCTAAAGTCTTCTTTAATTTCTTTCTTTAGCATTCTGTAGTTTTCATTGTAGAGGTTTTTCATCTCTTTTGATAGGTTGATTCCCAAGTTTTTTTTTTTTTTGAGGCTATTATAAATGGGATAGTTTTCCTAATTTCTTTTTCAGAAGATTCATCACTGATGATTCTCTGAAGTAGTATGAAATTTCCTTCTTTATCCCTTTTGACTAATTTTGGTTTGAAGTGTACTATATCTGATATGAAGATGGAAATCCCTGCTTGTTTATGTGGTCAATGTGAATGGTATGTTTTTACCTACCTTTCACCTTTAGTCTGTGGATATCTTTTTCTATGAGATGAGTCTCTTGAAGGCAGCATATTGTTGGGCCTTTTTTAAAAAAAATCCAATCTGCCAGTCCATATCTTTTGGTCAATGTAGGCCATTAATATTTAGGGTTATTATTGAGACTTAGTTTGTATTTCCAGTCATTTTGATTTATTTTTGTTCTTTAATTGACTTGGTTTCTCCTTTGATTGGCTTTTCCTTTAGTGTAGTTCCTCCCTTTGCTAATTTTCATTGTTATTTTTTATTTCTTGCTCATAATATTTTGTTGAGGATGTTCCATATTGAGGCTTTCTAGTTGCAAGTTCTTTTAACTTTTATTTATCATGGAAGGTTTTTATTTCATCATCAAGTATAAAGCTTAATTTTGCTGAATATGAGATTCTTGGTTGGCACCCATTTTCTTTCAGAGCTTGGTATATGTTTTTCCAGGATCTCCTAGCTTTGAGGGTCTGGGTTGAAAAATCTGCTGAGATCTGAATTGGTCTCCCCAATATGTAATCTGATTCATTTCTCTTGCGGCCTTTAAAGTTGTAACCTTATTCTGTATGTTAGGCATTTTCATTATAATGTGCCTTGGTGAAGATCTGTTTTGATTTTGTACATTTGATGTCCTGTAAGACTCTTTTTAAAAAATTAAAAAAAATTTTTTTTAGTTGTTGATGGATCTTTATTTTGTTCATTTATTATTTATATGTGGTGCTGAGGATTGAACCCAGTGCCTCATGCATGCTAGGCAAGCACTCTACCACTGAGCTACAGCCCCAGGCCCCATAAGCCTCTTGCATTTGATTTTCCAATTCATTCTTTAGGTTTGGAAAATTTTTCTGATATTATTTCATTGAATAGATTGTTCATTCCTTTGATTTGTACCTCTATACCTTCCTCTATCCCAACAATTCTTAGATTCAGTCTTTTGATGCTATCCCATAATTCTTGAATGTTCTGTTCATGGTTTCTTACCATCTTCACTGTTTGGTCAACTTTATTTTCAAGATTATGTAATTTGTCTTCATTGTCTGAGGTTCTGTCTTCCAACTGATCTAGTCTGTTGATGATACTTTTATTGAGTTTTTACTTTGGTTTACTGTTTTCTTCATTTCAAGGATTTGTTTGTTTGCTTTTCAGAATATCTATTTATTGAGATAATATTTTGCTTCCTGTATTTGCTCACATAGCTCTTTATCAAAATGATCTTTCTTGCCTGTCTTGGCTTTCTTATATCATCATTTAGTTCACAAAACATTTTAATTATGTGCATCCAGAACTCTTTCTCTGACATTTGTTCTACTGTACTGGCCATGGATTCTAATAATGTAGTATCTTGGTTTATTTGGGTCACTTTCTTCCCTTGTTTTTTTAATGTTGTTCATGTGTCTTCCCCTCTAGCAGTTTGGATCTGAGGTATTACTGTTTTTACCCTATAGAGTTACAGTGTTCCTTCAGGTTTCTAATACCTCTCCTTTAATGGGGAGATCAATACTAACAGGTCTCAATGCAAACAATATGCAGCCTTAAACCAAATAGCTCCTATTAAGATGTTTAGTTTTGTTGCAATAGACAGAAATGATGTGTTCAATTATTATCTACAATATAAACAGTAGGTTTGTAAAAGTGTCTACAGTTTCTAATGGTGGACAAAGAGAGAACCAGGGGGTGTAGGATGAGATGTGAAGGAGATAGGAGGTGAGGATATAGAGGTATTTGATCTTAGGAAGTGTGTATGAGGAATCAAAAGAAGTTGGCTGGTAGCAGGATAAAAGAGAGAAAGTGATTCTAGAGAGATAGATAATTGGGAAAAAATAGAGGATACAAAAACATACAAAAAATTAATAAGAAAAAGAAAAAATGGAACAATAAAAAATAAAAGATTATACAACATATCTGTAATATACTATTCAGACATCCCTCATCAGTTGCCTCATGCATGAAAAGTACTTGGTTTTACAAATGTTGGGGATGTGAGGGTAGGAATAGAGAGAAGAAAAAAATTGCTAGGGAAAATTGAACGATTGTTTCTGTTGGAGTTTAGTATTTTCCTTGCTTCCCTTCTCATTGGATAGGTGGGGTTGTCTGGTGTTTGCTGTATCGCTGCCCTCAGGATGGTGAATGTTATTAGTGTGGGAGGATTGGTTTTAGAGGTGGAACTCCTGAAGGTGGGGTACAGCACTTACCAGTCCCCATTGGAAGACTGCACCCCAAGGATCTCCTTTGGGGCCCACTTATGTGATGTGGACACCTGGTCTTAGCCCCTTAGATTGCCCGTAGACCCCACAATTTCTGGTCTCTATTTTAGTTTCTAATCTATATATTTTATGCTCCCCTCCCTTTCTACTTCCCAATCAGGAACATCTGTCCCTGTAGGTCCTGTGGACTGAGCTCTGGGGCCTATACCTGTGTTGAAGACAGCTGTCCTGTATCAGGTCAGAACCAGACTTCAAGAGCTATGGGCCGGCCATGTGGCTACAAGCACTGTGCTGGATTGGTGGCTATGGGGGGAGGAATTTGTTAGGGGACTATAGGCACCTTGGTGTTGCTTCTAGGCCCCAACTGGTGTCCCAAGATGGGAGTTGTCCCAACTAAAGATGGCGATAGTAACAGCAGAGGTAATCTAAGATGGCAAAGAAGGTGTCCCAAGAGGGAGGTGACTGCTTTGAGAGATGGGGCAGCAAGAGCAGGCCATGTAGTGGCGTTATGTGGTATGTCCAAAGATGCAGTGCTGTGTCATGTGGTGCTGCAGCGTGTGACTATCTCCAGACCCTGACCAGTGTCCCCAGGTGCAACCTATCATGTGGATGGGACTATGGCAGTACAGTGTCCCAGGATGGAGGCAGCTGGGGAGGTCCCATGTTGGTTGATGGGGAACTGGAGCAAGGCAGTCCTTGAGGGTGTGGGCGGGGGTCTGCAGCTGCAGCAGGGTGTGGGTGGGCCTCTTCTCCATTTTTAAGAACTCCAGATTCTCCCTTATTTGTGCGGAGTGTCTTCCCTGTTCCTTTGCAGACTTGATGCCATCTAACACTCAGACTAGAAGATGGTCTGGACATCTATACCCAAACTTGCACTCAGGAGCCCATGGAGAATCTGAAAAAGAAGCTCTTATGAGAATTATTCCTTAAGGAATATTAGAATTGTGTAGGGGGAAAATCCCATCCACTCCCATTCCCCACTCAGTCATGAAGACAAACTACAATGTTAGCTTAGTAGAATCTAGGATGCTTTAATAAAATCTAGGCAGCAGCTAGTTCTTTGTCTTTTCTGAGACATCACTCTGGTTGTGAGTTTAATGAAAACATGAATCTTTATTAGAACCACCAAGTCCTCCCTCATCCCTGGAAATTCTGGTTCAATTCGTTTGGAGGGTGCCAAGCAGTGATATTTGTAAGTCTACCCATGCACAGCCAGGGCTGAGGATCTCTCATGGACCATCTCCTTCCCTAGTGGTAAGGAAATTGAGGTCCAGACAGCAAATCTGCAACTTGACAAGCATCCTGTTAACTCATAATTTTATTTTTAAATGATTTGAAGGCTCACAGTTTGACCTTTCAAAACTCAGCATCCCCATTCTTGGATTCTTTATCTCCTAAATGTCCAAACATCTTTGAATTTCTTCTTTCAGGGATGATAGATGGTATTATACTTTCTACACTCTGGTATATAAATGTTTTTCCATTGCATTCCCACTGATGGCTACTTGGGTGGTATTAATGCTGTACTTCTGGACTGGTGTGCATCTGAGTCTCCTTGGGAACTTGTTAAATGCAGGCTCAGAATGTCTGGGTGGAGACTGAGATGCTGCATTACCATTTCTAGCAGGGCCTCAGGGGATACTGATGTGCTGGTCCATGGACTACAATTTGAGTAGCAAGAGTGAAATGAAGTGTTATAAATTCTGTTTTCCCACTAGAGATTTTACTTCATTTTGTCAGATGCCTTTAGGGAATTTATCTGTTATCCTTTTATGAAAACCACCTCCCTAACCACAAGAATTGCAATGATATTCCTGGAGAAGTTCCCTTTTCCCAAGGTTATTATATTGAGAATTGGACTATTCAGATCAGCCAGAAGGCATCATGCTGCTAGATGGTGAGGTTCTGTGTGCTTAATCCAGGAAGAGTGAAGGTAAGATGAACAGAAGAGTCAAGATGAGTTAACTTAAAGATATATCATGGAATTTATTTCTCACTTAATCTTGGTTAATAAATTCCTCTCCCCTCTTTAGACTGGTCTAATGTTACAAAACCCTGGGGAACAGGAGAATTCTGGGTAATTTCCACAATGATGAGGTTCTCCCTAGTATTAACTCAGAATTTGACAATATTTATTGTATCATAGTAAAGAAACATGTTGAGCTGCTGCTACTTGTTGAGCTGGAACTCTTAACTTTTTTTCCTTCTAATTAAAATGTTGTACATATTTGTGGTACCCTGTAGTGTGTATGTGTGATATTTCAATGAATGTATACAATATGCAATTATTAAATCAGATAATTAACATTTCCATCTCCTTATCATTTCTTTATTTTGATACCTTTGAGTTCTTCTCTTTTAGTTCTTCATAAAATATATATTAATACGCACACATTATGACTTATAGTTATCCTACTGTGCTGTGGAACACTAGAACTAATTCTTCCTATCTGTTATTTCGTTCCAATGACCTCACCTCCCTCCACACTTCCCTTTTCTCTTCCTAGTCTCTATTCCCCTCTATGCTGAGATTATCATTTTTTAACTTCCACATATGATAGAGAACACATAGTATTTGGTTTTCTGTCCCTGGCTTATTTTACTTAACATACTTTCCTCCAGCTCCATCCATTTTGTCACTTTTTATTATTGAACAATATTCCACTAGATACAGATATCACATTTTCTTCATCCATCCATTGATGGATACATTGGTTGATTCCATACTTTACCTATTGTAAATAGTGCTGGAATAAAACATGGAATGCTAGTGTTTCTTTGATATGCTTATTTCATTTTCTTTAGAAACACACCCAGAAGTAGAATAGTTGAATCACAGGGTACATTTGCTTTTAGTTATTTAAGGAATATTCATCTTGTTAGAGCTGGAATTCCTTCTATCTTAGGACTCAATTTAAGTGCCTATTGAAATTAAAACTTTAGGAACTGGAACTTTAGAATGTTGGAGTAGACTGGCTTTTTCTTTTTCTGTTGTTCTTGGCAGACAAATAAATATAAATAAAGGGTCAAGTGTTACAGTCCCAGCTACCTGCCTGGAAGCAGGAAAGGAATACTGTACAACTGTAGTCAGTTGTGCTATCTATGTAAGGTAGTAGCCAGTCAGATCATCATATGTCTTGATAATTTTTTATATCAAACTCAAGTTAGTGCAAAACAGGACAAGAGCTTGAGAAATTGTATTAATTATCTATTATTGCATAAAAATTACCCTACAACTTACCTGCTTAAAACAGTAAACACATTACCTCCAGTGTCTGCAGGGTAGGAATTCCAGCACACACTGAGGGATACCTATGACTTAATGTCTCAAATGTCAAGGTGTGGGCTGGTGCTGTGGGCTCACCTGAAGACTTGGCTTGTGTAGAAGGATGTTTGCTTCCACTACACAAACATCTAACCCCATTGTCCTCTTCAATGCCAGGAACTTTTGCATTTCTCCAACCGGAGTTATTTTTCCTATTGTACCTGATACACATCTCTATTTCAGCGTTTGGTAAGTTGCATTTTAATTGCTTAGTCTTTTGTGTCCCCAGTTAGCATCTGAGTTCTAACTTGTCAAGGATGTGTTTTAATCATCTCCATTTTCCCTTCTTTGTTCTTGACATCTAACAGACAGCTCAGTAAATGTTTACATATGCACTAATCAAGTGAGGAGGCATGAACACCAGAAAACAACTCCTTCAACCTTAAGGCACTTCCTTTATTTTAGGTTGAGAAAGAGTCAGGTGGTCCATGCTGGAGCTCAGTTTTGACTGAATATTCGAGTTGCGAACTTCTGTGTTTTATATCATTTCTGTGCAATTCTCCTGGCTTGCAAAACCATACAAAACAGCCCGCTATTCCCAACACATTATCTTCAGCCCCTAACAGGTACAGAGTATTTGCAACCATCACCGACTCTTCAAAAACAAGCTGTGCTGTTAATTGGAAGAAGCCTTTAACTTTAAAAGGAAGACAACCTACTTTTTCAAGTTCATGTTGCTATAAATCACACTACTTCTATAGCAATGTGTCTGTCTTTCTTTTTTGACAGAAACGCAAAATTGAATATGCCAATCCCTCCCTGCTAGGCATGCTTTATTTTTAGTATTTCAACCAAATGTCAAAGAGACAGGAGAATGTCTTGCTCTTAAGGAAATCCTGTCTAATAGTTTTGGAGAGAAGGCTGACATAAGGCCAGGTGATAATTATACACTAGTTTTCCTTCGAACCTATCAATTGGTGGGGAGTGGATGCAATTATCTCTTTCGGTGTAGAAAGTAACTCCAATAAACAAGAGTTTACTTTTATTGTCTAAATATGTGTATTTTGTATTTCTTTTCATGTCCTTATTGAGGTACAGTTATATGAAAAACTGCACAATTATACTGTACAATTTTCCAATTTTGGATTATATGTGTCTGGGAATATATACATATCTGTGAAAACATGACTATTACCAAAATAACATACATGCATATGCACAAATCTGTGGGTTATATGCTACCAAGATCAAGAGTTCTATATTCACAAGGCTAATAAATTTTGTTAGTTTTTACCTGTTGCAGATATTGTTTTGTTTTGTTTTTTTCATTTGGCTTTGAAGCCCTTCTTAGTTTTCATTTTTTTGGTTACCATGCCTGTCAATATTGTAGTGATTTTCCTTTTTCTTTCACACTGAGCCTGCTTAGTTTGCAGCCACTGACATTGTGTGTGTGTAGGGACACGGTACTTCCCTATTTCTAATGGAATAACAATTATCTGAAAACCTGAGTTTCCCAGAATTTTGTATATTCCCTCTCCCCGATTCTAACCACAATTCCAACCATGTGGATGGAAGTGAATAATTCTACCACCTCTTCTCTACTATTGAATTATTCCTATGACTTCATGACCCTTAATACATGTTCACTGACCAGCCAGTGGTAGCTATAGGGTATTCATATTTTGACTGGTTGCTAGCAGGTTTCTAGATGTGATGTTGCTTTAATTTAAGATTTCTCATCTCCTGATACATAGAAAGGCGGATACATTGCATCCCTAGGAAGCAAACGGAAAAACTGGTAGCTTAGGTGATTTTAGCCCACTATATATGTTTAATCTGAGTGTATAATTGAAAGCACCTTAACTTGGAATAGTAAGTTGTCACTCAGATTGTCCCTCCCCCCACCTCCAGACACATAAGGGATAATTTATTTCAGCTTTCCTAGACAGAATATTTGATGTTAAATAAGAATCATAGTCTGTAAATCACATTGTGATCATGTTTTTTTGATAAATAGGACAGAGTCATATCTCCATAGGAATATCAAAATGTCTTACAAATACCATTGGAAGAAAGTGAGTCATCTTCTGGGGCTTGGAAATCTTTTTGTCATGGAGAGACTCTCACAGGTGTAATAATTATGTGATTTGCTCTGTTTTGTTCCTATGGTGTATTCACTGGCAGTAAAAATCTTTCAGTGCCCAGAGAGAACTAGATGAGGGTTGTGGAGAAGAATAGATTGTGAGAGGAAAAAAAAAAGAGAGAGTGAGAGAAGGAAGGGGAGAGAGTGAGAAAGGTACATTATAGAAGAACAGATGAAGTGGGAAAGAACTGAGGATAGGGATTTTGAAACATGACAAATCTTTTCATTCTAATTTACAAGAATAAAGATTAATGAAAATAGATATTCAAATAATATAATATTTGTTATTATTTGGGTTCCCATTGCTACATAACAAATGACCCAAAACTAAGTGGTATAAAACAACTGCTACATTAGAGTCACAGATTCTGTGGGCCTAGTCCCAAAAGGAAGGACTTGTCTTTGTTTCAGATGTCTGAGGACTCAGCTGGAAAGACTCAATAGCTGGGGGCTTGGCATCATCTCTAGCTGTCTTTACTTACATATCTGGCAGTTGATATTGTTTATAAAGAAGGACCTTGGCTGGGAATACCTCAAGACAAACACCTGCACAGGTATTATATGCATGGCCCAAACCTCCTCATAACATTTTTGCTTGCTTATTTTTGGCACTGGGGATTGAACCCGGGGACTGAACTGTGACCATGCTCCCAGTCCTTTTTGTTTCTTATTTAGAAACAGAGTTATGCTCAGTTGTCAGGCTGGCCTCTAATTTAGGATCTTCCTCCTCCTGAGTCACTGGGATTTTAGGAATGTGCCATCACACCCAGCAAGATAATGATTTCTTACATGGGACTCACAGTTCCAAGCATGAATGTTCCAATGAGCAAGGTGTAAGGTGCCTTGATTTTCATGACATCACTTTGGAACACACTGCTCTTCATCAAAACTGCCATATGCCTGTGAAGACTCAAGGAAAGCCTCAGCTCTTTCATGGGGACAGTGTCAAAATTTTACCATGGTGAATCTCAATATGTCACAAAGAAGCTCACATAAGACACCCTGAATACTATATTAAAGTATTGAAATAAATTGATTTTTAAGATGGCAAAGTCAATAGAAAATAAAAGAACAGAAATAACAACAAGAGAAATAAAAGGTCAAGAAGGACAATGCTAAACACATTTAGTTTTCCCATGAGAATGTGAATCCATGAAGGTTGAGACAGTTTATCTTTTACTCATCTCTATCCAAAACATGCATGGTGGTTGGCATGTAGGAAGTACTCAATTAATACCTTTGGACTGATGAAAAAGTTAGCCTTAGTCTGAGTTGACACCTAAATTTCTATAAGCTCAGGAAAAGGGGTGAAGACATTACTAGGGATGATAAACTCAGAGAAGAGAGAGATTGACTTGTCAATAACAGGGTACAATGCTGCCTTTGGATATTGAACCAACAAAGTGACAGAGGGGAAAGACTTTATCTGCAATGCTCCAAAAGGGCGAATTAGGACTAATAGTCAGATAGGTTTGGAAGCTAACCAACTATAGAATGCATTGTAAGCTCCACTTTACTGGTTAAGCATAGCAGAAAATACTCGCTCTGCATCAGATTTAAGAGATTCTAAGATCAAAGGATGATGATTCAGCCTGCCCTGAAGCTGAACAAAGAAAGTTATCTTTTTTTTTTTTGCTAGCAAGGGATTAAACCCAGGGGTGTTTAACTACTGAGCCACATGCCCCAACCCTTTTTATGTTTTTGTATTTTTATTTTGAGATATGGTCTCCCTAAGTTGCTTATGGCCTTGCTAAGTGGCTGAGGCTGGCTTTGATCCGCCTGCCCTAGCCTCCTGAGCAGCTGGGATTACCAGCATGTGCCATTGCACCTGGTGGAAACTTCACAATTTGGCGTCTTTTTTTCTTCTTCTTTTATTTGATCTTTTTAGTTATATATGACAGTAAATGTATTTTGACATATCATGTATACATGGAGTATAATTTCCTGTTCTTGTGGTTGTACATGATGTGGAGTTACACTGGTCATGTATTCATATCTGAACATAGGAAAGTTATATTGATTCGTTCTACTGTCTTTCCCATTTCCATCTTTCCTTCCTTCTCCCATTCCCCCATCTAATCCAGTGAACCTCCAGTCCTCCCCCAACACTGCCTATTTAAGTCAGAATCTGCATATCAGAGAGGATATTCAGTCTTTGTTTCTTTTGGGATTTGCTTATTTCACTAAGCATGAATGCCTCCAGTACCATCCATTTACTAGCAAATGCCATAATTTCATTCTTCTTTATGGCTAAGTAATATTCCATTGTGTGTATGTACCACATTTTCTTTATCCATTCATCTATAGAAGGGCACTTAAGTTTATTCCATAGCTTAGCTATTGTGAATTGAGCTGCTATAAATATTGATGTGGCCACATCACTATAGTATGCTGATTTTAAATCCTTTGTGTATATTCTGAGGAGTGGGATAACTGGGTCAAATTGTGGTTCCATTCCAAGTTTTCTAAGGAATCTCCATACTGCTTTCCATAATGGTTGCACCAATTTGCAGTCCCACCATCAATGTATGAGAGCACCTTTTTCCCCACATCCTCACCAAAATTTATTCTTTCTTGTATTCTTGAAAACTGCCATTCTGACTGGAGTAAGATGAAATCTCAGTTTTAATTTGCATTTCTATAATTGCTAGTGATGTTGAACATTTTTTCATGTATTTGTTGACATTTGTATTTCTTCTTTTGTGAAGTGTCTGTTCAGATCCTTTACCCATTTATTGATTGTATTTCTTCTTTTGTGAAGTATCTGTTCAGTTCCTTTACTCATTTATTGATTGTATTATTTTGTGTGTGTATGTTAAGTTTTTTGAGTTCTTTATATATCCTGGAGTTTAATACTCTATCTGAGGTGCATGTGGCAAAGATTTTCCCTCATTCTGTATTCTCTCTCTTCATGTTCTTGATTGTTTCCTTTGCTATAAAGGAGATTTTTAGTTTGATACTATCCCATTTATTGATTCTTTATATTACTTCTTATGCTTTAGGAGTCTTGTTGAGAAATTCAGTTTCTAAGCTGACATGATAGAGAGTTGGGCTTACTTTTTCTTCTAGTAGGCACAGAGTCTCTGGTCTAATGCCTAGGTCCTTGATCCATTTTAAGTTGAATTTTGTGCAGGGTGAGAAATAGGGGTCTAATTTCATTTTGTCGCAAACAGATTTCCAGTTTTCTCAGCACAATTTGTTGAAAAGGCTATCTTTTCTCCAATGTATGCTTATGGCACCTTTGTCTAGTATGAGATAACTGTATTTATGTAGGTTTGTCTCTGTGTCTTCTATTCTGTTCCATTTGTCTTCATATCTGTTTTGGTGCTAATACCACAACATTTTTGTTACTATATCTCTGTAATATAGTTTAAGGTCTGATATTGTGATGCCTCCAGCTTCACTTTTCTTGCTGAGGATTGCTTGGCTGTTCCGGGCCTCTTATTTATCCAAATGAATTTCATGACTGCTTTTTCTATTTCTATGAAGAATGTTATTGGAACTTTAATAGGAATTGCATTGTATCTGTATAACACTTTTGGTAATACGGCCCTTTTGACAATATTAATTTTGCCTATCTGAGAGCATCCATCTTCTAAGGTCTTCCTCAATTTCTATCTTTAGTGTTCTGTAGTTTTAATTGTAGAGGTCTTTCACCTCTTTTGTGAGATTGATTCCCAAATATGTCTTTTATGAGACCATTGTGAATGGTATAGTTTTCCTAATTTCTCTTTCAGTGGATTCATCACTGATGTATCAACTTTGGCTAATCTTAAAAAGAAATTTAAAGACCAAAGCCATGGAAAATAAAGTCTGTGTGAGAAGTGTGTCAATAAAATTACTCTTCATTTTTGCTATTCCAATTGTTGGTTTCTCATAAAACTTCTTTGAATTTAGGCCAGACAGAACAAGGATGAGAGCGATGATTGGAATAGTCACAATCTCCATCAGAAGCCCAGGAACACTGGTGGGGAGCTTCCAAAACTAATGGTTCTTTCTTAAAGTGTGTCCTTTGGTATTACAGAATCAACATCACAGGGTAAATAAAAAACAGATTAGAACAGAAATTGAAAAGATGATTATAAATGTGAAAGTAAAAGTAAATGTCAATTCTGTGCATAAATAAAATATGACAAATATAATAATGAATTCCACTAGTATGTGTAATTCTAATGCACAAATAAAAAAGAACAAAACAAATTAAACAAAGGAGAAAATGTTGAAAGTAAAAAAGAAAGGAAGGAAATGAGGGACAGAGGAATGGAGGAAGCAAGGGCAGAAAAAGAGAGAAAGAAGACTTGATCAGAAACTCAGAGGAGGGCCTGGAAATCTATGCTTTAGCAGGAAGGCCAAGTGATTTTGAAACTAATCAAAGTTTGAGAATCAGACCATTTCTAAGGCTCTCTTTAACTCTGAAATGCTCCTTCATCATTACAAATTCCACATGATTATGAGCTCCTTGAAGGTAGTGATACTTCATGCCTGCCCTTCCTGGGCCTCTCTTGAAATTCAAGAATCAGACAGAATGTTATTCAGTTTTCTAGAAGGAGATCCTGCAAAACTGTAAAGACATAGTCCTTAGAAGATTCAGAACCATGCGAAAAATCAGTATTCTCATCACTTTGGGATTGGATTTATGACTACATTATTTTTATTTGATTTTTACATACTCTCTGTAAGGAACATATATTGTACAACTTTAAGTTAATTCTTGATTATCCTAATACTTGGATGGCAAGTGCTCATGGTTAGTCAAATCTGAAGATGTTTGAAGTAGTCAGGAAGGTCTGTGAAGGTAATGCAGAGACCTTTCCATTTACAGGTACACCAACCAAGACTGAGAGAAGGGAAGTGCTTCACCCAGGGTTGAAAAGCTATTAAACCAGGATTAGACTCAGATCTTCCTGCTTTGAGATCAGAGCATTTACCTTGACATTAGAAATTCCCAAAATGGGATGAGTGAGGTACGTCTCCATTTAAAAATCTTAAATAAAAGTAAATGTCAAGATGTTTTTTATAGTTTAGCAATATTGGTGTATGTAAATTGCATGCCTCTATTCAGACGATATGGCATGTCTGGATTAATCTTCTCCATTGTTACTTTAAGTAGAAATGACTAGTCATGTATTTCGCTAACTGAAACACATTGAATGGAAAATAAAATCACTGCCCTAGAGCCCTTTCTGACACTAATGTATGCATGTTTATCTTTGCCTTCACATTCTACTAGACAGTTGTGTCTGCAAGGATGCTTCTAAAAGTGTTTCAAAGGAAGAGAAAACTATGCTTACAGCTCTAGCTAGATTTGACTGGCGGCTGTTTAGTCATAGATGGGATTCACAGTGCTGGTAGTGACAGTTCATTAACTGGTGCCCAGAGTCTAGTCCTGCCATGGGTAAACCAGCTGCTCTTAACTTTGTGGCTAGTGCTGGTACTTGAAATGTCTGATGTTAGGAAAGAAAGACGGATCTAAGAACAAGGACTGTTGGGACCCATGTATAGGAAGAAGAGAGCCAGCCAAGACCCACCAGAACCTGCGCTGGTTGCCATTGCCCTCAACTTCCATGAAGGCTGGAGAAGCTGATTTCCTCCCTCACAGAGCTAAACACACTCAGAGCCCAAGAGATGGAAAAACTGAAGGAAGATCCAAAGACAGGTGAAGCAGTTGCAGGCCAGACTGCTGCCCCAGGATAATAATTATAGCCAGCAGATCAGTGATGAAGTGTCAGAAACACAAAGGCCACACACAACTTCTGTTCTCCAAGTCTGGAGTAAACATCTATCCTGTGGTCCAGAAGCACACCTCAAGGAGATTTTGGGAAATGTAGCTGAGTCCAGCCAGGTAGCTGCATCACAAAGCCACCACATAGGACTAAACTCAGTACCTCTCTGTAGAATTGTTATGAGGTTTTGATTCATATAGAGCCTAGGTATGTACATAATGTTTTTGACAATGATGACATGTACTTCCCACTATGAACAATAGTCTATTTTAGGTATGGTAGAGGCCAGAAATACATCCGTAACCCTTATTCTTAAATTCTTTTGCATTCTAAAATAAGAAAGGGCATATGCAGATGAGACCTTGCAATTTTGACAACTCTCCACAATGGCGATGTCTCAGGGATTGTTCTCTTCCATATGGGCCAGTTAGGGATTCTTGCCCTTTAAGCATCAAAACCCTTTCTTCTTTTAATCATTTGTAGTGCGCATCTTTCACACGTGCATTTTACATTTTCTGACATCTTATAAAGCATGACAGGAATGATTTAAGCTTTCCTTTATGATTCGTAGTCATCACTGGAAGTGTCCGTTATTGTATTGTTCTATAATGGGACCAGTTTTATTTGGGGCAATTTGGGCTGACGTTAAATGGCCCCATGATTGATATTGTTCTCTGTGGCTCTCAGCTGGCATGTCTCCCTATTTTCACTCTTCTTGCCTATGGCAGTATCTTTCCCTTCTTCTAATTTGCTGCTTCCATCTGCTATAGATGGAGAAACCAGAAAGCTAATCTTATTAAAACTGTGTACCATGTGTGATGAAATAAGCCCTGATGAGAACCAGAGCCAAACTCATTTTGTTGCCTTTTCCTCCTTTCTCGAGAGCAGTGCAGGTTCAGTGTCCTCACCAGTAGTGAATTACTAAGTAAAGAACTGCAGTGTGCCACCATACACAAAGGAGGCATTCCTAGACCGCGTGGTGCCTGGCACCTTGGCTCTGTCTCTGAACAAAGGTTTCCTGGTAGCTGTAGTTGGGAGAACCAGTAGGAGGGTGGATTGATCATGTCACACAAGGCAGTGGAGGTGCGTGGGCCCAAAAGACCTTCATGTGGCAATCAGGATCATCGTCACACTGGGGAAAGCAATCTAATTCCAGCAAGACATCATTTGGCCCATGAAACTTATGTTAGTAATTTGAGTTTATTAATTTTATACTTTACTGCTGTTTGATTTTTAAATCTTAACATTTTAAAAGATCTGTAACATAAAATTATACATAGGTTTACTAGCGTGTCTAATGGCAGTAAGCATGCCTGTGGTGGGGATAGCATTTTATTTTGACAAGGAAAAATAACTTCCCCTTAAGCTTCAGCCCTATCTGTCAAGTTATTCTAATTTCAGTTTTCTTTTCACGTTAAGGAGAAATCTTTCGATTCTGCCTGTCTGGGACCACTTTACCCTTCAGTCTTTCCATTAGCAGCATTTAGTTTTACTCTGTGATGCATTATGTCATCATAGTCAAGAAATGGGCTCCGGGGCCAGACAGTGTGGGTTTGAATCCCAAGCCTACCTCTGCAAAATCATTATTTAGTTACATGACCTTGAGCAATTTAAACTCTGTGATTCAGTCGTTTATTCAACCAAGACAATACAAGTGTAGACCTGCTAAGGTTCTTGTGAAGATTGAATGAAGTAAAACATACAAAGCATTAAGAATAATGCCTATTGGGAAATGAGTGCTTCCTAAATGTTGGCTACGGATATTCTGGCTTTTCAGTTACTCCAAAGCCTCCAAGCCTAAAATGATGCTGAAATAAAATGAAATGGAAAGAAAAAGAGCCAAGCCATGAAAGTTAATACTGGAATTATAAAAAGTATTGCTATAAATCCCATTTATTTAATTACAAGCATTTTTAATTAATTTCAATGCAGGATGGGCATCCCCATCAGTGTTTGGCAGAATGCCTGTGTTTGAGTGTGAGTATGTGGATGGGCGCGTGTGCTTTTATGATAAAAAATGAGTTCAGTCATCAGTTTAAAATCCTATTCAAAGTGAAACACATTTGCATGACAAACAACACAACATCTACCAATTAGAGTCATGTTTGCATGGCAGAAAGCAGAGCATTCATAAAGTCAAACACTAGTGTCCCAGCCATGAAGAAGCATTGCATTTTGTCATTTTAGTTCTAACATCAATCCTGGAACATGAAGGGAGCCCAACTGGTGTCTAAAGAATGAATGAATGAATCGATGAATGAATGAATGAAAAGAACAAATAGGAGTTTTCTGCAAAAGGTGAGAATAAATGCCAAAAAGGAATACACATATATAAGAGAAGATAAAAAGAGAGAAGATATTATTCTCAAGCTGCAAATTAGTCAAATTAGTCCACCAATGCAAGCTTCATCTTGGTCGACCCTGCTTAACCGTAAGATCTGAAGTGGAAAGAATCTAAATGCGTGTAAAAAATGCATGTGTGTGTGCAAAGGTGTGAATGGGTGCACTTTTACATTAATTTAGTCTGGTTCTCCCAACTTCTACTTAGTCTAAACTCACAAAAGCAAAGTTAAAGGCTTTTCATTATCTGTCACTCATATCAGACAATTGGCCCCTTGGAACTCAGTTCAGTCTTCCTCTAACCAGGACTGTTCTCTGGTTCTTTAATCTATAACTCTGAAAGGGGTGGCAGCAGTTTCTGACTTTCCTCTTATATTTGACTACTTGCTTCTTCTCATTAGAGTCAGAACATGAAGGAGAAAGATCTCTGGAACCTAACCTTGGGGGTCCTCACAAGCTGGCTTAATCTGCATTCCTCTGTCTTTCCCTTATGTAGGATGTCAGGTTTTGCTCATCAGAAACTGCTGCAAGGGTCTTTCAGGAACCACTGTCACTAGTTCTCTCCTTGGGGACTCTCATCAGCTCCTTCAAACCTGGATTATGCCCCATGTAAACCACAGGAAGTCCTAGACACAAGATAAAGGGCTGTTCCTATGAGTAATGGGTTTGGGTATTTCTTACCTTCAAATTCTTTCACCTTTTCTGCACAGCCAGCCCCTGAGCAGAGTTGCTTGGACTTATGAGCATTTATGTTGCTTCTTGCTATAATTGTTTAGGTGCCTAGAGTGTGTGGGTCCTGGCTGACTCTGGACTCCTGGTCCTCAGGCCTGTCTGACTATTGCTAAACTTCTGCACAAGACAGCCCCCAGGGACCTGGCTATGATACAGGCATAAAGAAGGTAAAGTGAGAAGACCTGGGTTTGAATCTCAGCTCAAACTCTTTCTACTCATGGCATGGGCAAGTGACTTTACTTCTCTGAGCCTTATATCCTTATTGCAAGATGAAGATACTGTTCTCTCCCTCCCAGAGTTATTAGGAGGATAAAAAATATGCCTCTTGTGACTCTCCCAACATTTTTCCTAGAGTGTGAAAATCCTGCTCCAGAGTGATGCTGAGTAATTATTAGTTCACACCTTGCTTAACCCCTTATAGGAATGCTTGCCCCAGTCTTTTCACACCATGGGTCCAAGAGAAAAAATAATGTTATAGCATTTAGAGATAAAGAGATGCCACTGTTCAAGCCAGAGATTCCATCTGCTGCAGACTAAGGATTTTTGCGATATACAACTTGGTCTTCTCTGTCCATGGGGTTAACATCCAAGGATCGACTAAAAAAATTTAAAACTTTTCATTATCATATATTAATCATAAATATCCATGGGGTTCATGGTGATACTTCAATACATGCATACAGTATTCCCCAATAAAATTCAAAATTCAGCCTCCTTGTATCTACTCTCTCATTCCTTGCCCAATCTCTTGTAATTAATATTCTACATTTGAATTGATTTTGTTTCTTTTTAACTTGAAAACATTTGAAAAAATACTCATCTGTACTGAGCATCTACAGCTTTTTTCCTTGTCATTTTCTAAAACAATAGAGTATAACATCTGTTTACATAGCAGTTACGTTGTATTAGGTATGACAAGTCATTTAGAGATGGTTTAAAGTGGAGAGAGGGGAGCTAAAGGGGGGTTGGTGATTAAAATCAAATTCCTTGCAAGTATGACTGTCAAAACGAGCCCAACTATTATGTACAATGCTTTAAAAAATAAATTATAAAAAATGAATAAAATAAATGAAATAATAAAAATAAAGTGTATGGAAAGGTTTGCATTAGTTATATAGAAATATTCTGCCCTTTTATACAAGGGACTTAAGTATCGTGGCTTTTGGTATCTGTGAGGAGACCTGGAACCAATCTCCTTTGGATACCAAGGACTGCCATTCCTGTATCTGAGGCCCTTCCATATGTCACAGGAGACCTGGTGGCAAGCTTTGGGGACAGCAACTGTCTATCTAAACTCTGGTGGAGAGTGTGGCCTTTGTGGCCAGAGCACTTGCATTGGAATATTGAGTCACAGCAGTGTGACCTCGGCAAGTCAAATAATGGTCTCTGCAGTGTTCTCACCATGGCATCCCCTTCAAAGCTAGATGACAATTTCAGTTCTTGGTGCAGCCTCACACAGTTGGTCCTCCATCAGTACAGACTGTCATTGTCTTTAGGATTACTCTAATGAAGTTTGAACCGGGCATGGGCTAAATGTAAATTTGTTTTCCTGTCAAATTACTCTTCCAAATTTCTCTGCCTTATTTCCCCTTTCTGTCCCTTCTTACTATCTCTGTTAGATTGCCTAGGTTTCCGGTGACTTTCTGTAGTGGGGGCTTCAATCTCATCCCAGTCTGTGCTTAGTTTCTCTCCCTGCTACCCCAGAACTGGCCACACCTTGTTCTGAGGCGTCAGTGTGAAGCATACGTAGACTTCACGTTTCTCCTCCTTATTCCCTTCTTCTCTGGTGTGTTGGGGTTTTCATGTGGGGTGAGAGGGGGAAGAACACTTTTTAAGGTAGTGAATGCTTGCAGCAGCAATCTCGTGGCTATCTTGGTGGCACCTGGTGGTTCTTTCCTGGCAAGTAGAGGAGAGGAGGGGTGAGCAATTAAGAAAAAAAGCCAGGAGGGGTCTGAGGTGAAGGTAACTTTGGCTAACTTCTTTGAGCTTCCCTTAGCTGCTTCTCCTTTTGGGATACACAAGATCTTGCTGCTCAGGCATCCCTTGGAGGAAATAGCCATTCTGGGCAGGAAAACAACAAGACAGCTTGAGTCCAGCTGCCATCACCCTTGGAGGGTGTCCTCACACCCTTGTCATGACAGACAGGTGATGCTAGCCAAGCTGCCCCACTCTGCTATCTGCCACCTCTCTCCAATGTTTTGCTTCCTCTCTATCCCTGCAAACCTTCTTATACCTGCAGCCAGAAATATCAGAGAACGTGAGATGTCCAACCCGATTGAGTCTTTACTGTTTGTAGACACCTCTGTCTCTGCCAACAGTACCTTGATGACTTAGGGTGAGCTGTAGCATGCTGGGAAGAGGAGATAGTCATGCTCTTCTCCCCACAAGGCAACCAGCAGCCCAAGTTCCTCCCCAAAGTCCGTCTGGCCTCTTGGTGTGTGAAGATAGTTGGTCCACATCTTTTTTAAAAATATTTGTTTTAGTTGTAGATGGAAACAATACCTTTATTTTATTTATTTTTATGTGGTGCTGAGGATTGAACCTAGTGCTTCACATGTGCTAGGCAAGCGCTCTATCGCCGAGCTACAACCCCAGCCCCATATCTAACTCTAAAATAAGTACCAGAGAGGGTCTTGTTGACTGGGAGTCTCTCTTTTGAATGAGAATTTGTTGTTCCAAGGCTTGGGACTTTATTCATAACTTATAGATAACAGCAACAGTCCTACCTATGGAGATGCTTTGTGCACATTTCAAGAAGGAGGAAAGGACCACAGGATTCATGTCATTATCATGGGAGCACATGCAGGTGTCTGGATATAAAAAGTGTCACTCATGAAAACCTTCAGTACCTGAGAGTTATAAGTCAAAGAAGAAAAAAGCAGGGATAGATTGGAGGGTAAGTGTGAATCACAAAGCACAGGATGGAATGAGAAATAAAGGGAAAGGAAAATGAGCCTGAATTATTTCAGAAGTGAAACTAAAGCTGATTGATACACATCTTATCACATTATATACTCTATCCCCTGATGTTTTTTCACCTAGCTGGTGTATTAGTGAAATGTAGTTGTAGTTTAATCATGCAACCTCACTGGCTTAATGTAACAAGGCTTATTTCTCATTTGAGCTAATGCCCAACATGAACTGCGAGGGATTCTGTTCCACATAGTCTCTCAGGGCCCCAAGCCAATGGAAGCAGCATCTTCTTGCAACACAGCAATGTCAATAGGTGGCTTGAGCTTCCCCACATTCTGGAAAGAGAGATTGCAGGGGCTTTTCAGTCCTTCAGCATATAGAAGACACATACCACTTCCATTCACAGTGTAGGCCATGACTGGTCACTAGCACTGTCCAAAAGGCCATGGGGCTAAGAAATGCTATCTCCTGGGTACCCAGGAAGAACTAGAGGATTGGAACTACTGGGAGCACTGATGATATCTATGCAGGCATTTTGTGTGGCAGGCTGTCTTTTTTTTTTTTTTTTTTAAATATTTATTTTCTAGTTGTAGGTGACAGAATATCTTTATTTTATTTTTATGTGGTGCTGAGGATCGAACCCAGTGCCTCATGCGTGCTAGGCGAGCACGCTACCACTGCGCCACAACCCCAGCCCCGGCAGGCTGGTTTTCAGAGAAAGCATGAATGGCAAAGTGGGAGCCCAAGAGGGTGGGATGAGCAGAAAGACTGCTCCATTGGTTATTACTGCTTCTAAACCCATCTGTACTCCAGACTTCTTTTCCACATTGATCACTATCGACATATGTGAAGAGTACAGGTTTCTGTGTGTTAGTTTTGCATTCTGCAAACTTCCTTTAATCTATTTACTAGTTCTAACAGTTATTTGTGGAATCTTTAGGGTTCTGTCTATATAAGACTCTGCCATCTGCCTTCAGAGACAATTTGACTTCCTCTTTAACCATGTGGATGTCCTTTTTTTTTTTTTTTTCCTCCTTCTCTCTCTCTCTTGTTTAATTACTCTGGCTAGTGTTTCCAGTACCGTGCTGAATAAAAATGGTGAAAATGGGAATCTTCATCTTGTTCTAGATATTAGAAGGAAAACTTTTGAATTTTCTTCATTCGGTATGATGTTATCTGAGTTTGTCACATATGGACCTTGTTGCATTGAGGGATGTTCCTTCTATATGAAATTTGTTGAGAATGTTTTTCTTTTTTTAATCATGAAGGGATGTTGAATTTTATCAAATGATTTTTCTATTTCTATTGAAATTATCATATGGTTTTTGTTCTTGATTCTGTTAAAGTGAGACGTCACATTTACTGATTTACCTCAGATGTTTCTTTGTTGATTCTCTGAACACTGTGTTCATTGCTGAAAATGGAGTGTATATACTTACAATGGAATATTATGTAGTCTTTAAAAAAAGGATATCCTGTCACATGTTACAACCTGGGTGAACTTTGCTATGGTTTTTTACTGAATGGCCCCTAAAGGCCATGTTTTAAGGGTTTGATCCTCAAGATGGTGCTACTGAGAGGTGCTGTGGATGTTCATGAAGTGGGAACTTATAGGAGGTTCTTAGGTGAATGGGGGTGTATATCTTTGAAGGTAATCTTTGGGCTCTAGTCCCTTCTTCTTTTTCTTTATTCCCTGGCTTGTGATGTGACCACTTTTGCTTCAACAATACTCTCTCTCTCTCTCTCTCTCTCTCTCTATCTCTCTTTCTCTCTCACACACACACACACCATTATGCACTGCTTCACCATGAGCCCAAAGCAACAGGATCAACAAATAATGAACTAGAACCTCCAAAACTGTGACCCAAACCTTTGCATGTGGAGAGGGTGTGCTGGGGATTAGACCCAGGGTCTCTCACATGCTAGGCAAATGCCCCACCACTGAGCTGCATCCTCAGCTCTATTTTTCATTTTGAGACAAACCTTTTCTGTCTATACATTGACTATCTAAGGTATTTGGTCATAGTGATGGAAAGCTGCCTGATACAAACCTTGACGACTTTGTATTAAGTGAAATAAGCCACTTGGGAGGAATAAGAAATTGCTCAATGGTATTAAGTTTTGGTTATGCAGGATGAGTAAGTTTTAGAGAACTGCTGTATTATATGGTGCCTATATTTGACAATACAGTACTATGACCTTTAAAATTCATTAAGAGGACAAACAACAAAACAAACTCCCCAACCCCCACTAAACTTTAATACCAAAGGACACAAGGAAACTTTGCAAGGAATTAGTTGAGTCTAATAATCTAAGTTTGTGTATGCCACATTGTACACATTAAATATAGGCAGTTCTGGCAAGGTGCAGTGGCACATGCCTGTAATCCCAGTGAATCAGAAGACCAAGACAAGAGAATTGCATGTTCAAGGCCATCCTCAGCTACTTAGCAAGACCCTGTCTCAAAATGAAAAATCTGAGCTGAGGATGCAGCTCAGTGGTAGTGCATTGCCTAGCATGTGGGAGACCCTGGGTCTAATCCCCAGCACACCCCCTCCACATACACAGGACATTGTGCAGTTTTCAGTATATTAATTATAGGCCTATAAGACTGATAAAAATCAATGTAGCTGATTAGCTGGGTTACATTTGGCAATTTAATTAAACGCTTCAAACCTCAATTTTTCTATCTGTAAAACAAGGAATTAGATACCTATTGTAATCAGATTTTTGTGAAGACAAAACTAAATGATCAACATAAAGCACATAATGTCCTTTTATTGTATATCAGGTAAGAGGTCTACCTTTACTCCTGTAGATTAGTAGGGAGTGTACTTCTCCTCTCTTTCCCTTTTGACAGCCAGCCACAAAAGAGGACGTGTGGATTTAATTGCTTAGAGCCTGGAACCCAATGGATTTTTGTATTAACTTTCTGACCTATGTACCTTTTCATCTTCCTACAGTCTAAGAGCCACATGGAAGCCACAGTAATTCTCCCAAAAGAGAAAATTCTCCCACCTCTCTGTTTCTTGCTTAATACCCTCCAGTAGCATCCCTTGTTCTTAGAATAAACTCTAATGTCCTGATCATATTTATAATGACTTGTCAGTTTCACACCATCTGTCTTTATTACCTTCTCCCACCTCACTCATAGGGCCCTCCTTCTTACTATCTGTGCTGGAGCCCCTTTGGCTATTCTGATATTATGCTAAAGTCTTCCTTGCCTCAGGACCTTTGCACATGATGCCTCTGCTCTATTATGCTTCCCTGGCTGCTTGCACAATTGGCATCTTCTTTTTCATCAGAGACAGCTCAAATATCTTCTATGAAAAGCCTTCACAAACCGCCCAAACCATTCCAGAGCCTTTGCCATTTACTCACCAACATAGTATCATGTTGATTACTTTGAAATTCCCCATTGTTTTGCAATTATTTTTCATTAGCTTGTTTAATTATAGTCTATTTCTCCCTTAATAATGTAAACTCAGTAATTCGTAGTGAACTTATGTGACCTACTATATTCCCAGTTTCTAAAACAGCACCTGACATATGGTAGGTACTCAGTAAATTATTGATAAATGAATGAAAAATATTAGGCCAAAATTACTACTGGGCAGAATCATTACGAATTGAAAGCTAACATCCATGAGTGGACTCTTTCATTGTGTAGGTTGCAAGCAGACAGGGCTGGGAGGACTGATAGAATCTCTCTTGTCTGCTTGCTCTTCACCTGCAATTAGGTTGGTAGTTTGGGACTTGCCCTGGAAACTTGATCAGATTTAATTTGGAGAGGAAAGAAGCACTAAGCCAATGCCACATTTGCTATTCCGTTTTGCCAGAAAGCCGTACTATGGCATCCCAGGTGCTTGCCATTGACTAAGTAAGAAGTAGTTGGATTGTAATGCCACTATTGCTCCTAGCATAGGTCCTGCAGCATTTATGGGCTCTGGGTGTAATAATAACAAAATTCCACAATTAGATTAGAATTAACATCTGATCTGGAACCACATGCAAAAATGCATAAAAATCTAAATACTTGGGTACAAAGAACTATATGGAAGGAACAAAACTCTGGACCCAGTTTCAGAACCAGTTCTGGCCACGCTTGGGCTGTGATAGGAAGCACTGATTAAGAGACTGCGACTGAAAGACTCAACTGGGTCTGAATGAGGCATGTCCTGAACCTCACTCCCAAATAGCAGGCTTATAGAGTTGACTCAAGATAGAATTTTCATGGAGTGAAAGGTGGTGGTTTTAATTTCTCCTCATAGAATGCATGTAGGGAAGGGCAGGGAGGGAGCACTTCAAATTCTAAATTTTAGAAATAAATGCTGTGCTTGAGACTGACCTAGAATTGATTCTCTGCATTAGAGCTGGGGGACCCTTGTGGTTTTAAGGCAAGGTCAAGAAGTCAAAAATTTTAAAAAAGGAGATTATATAAGGGAATGAATTAACTAAGGCAGAAAGGATTAGCAGTTTTAGGGAAGGTGAAGAAGGGAGGAGGAAACGATAGCTGTCACTCTAAACACACAGGTTTGGGCAGCTCTAAAAGTAGCACATAATCAAAGAAAGTTTGGGGCTTTCTGGAGGTCTTAGAAAAAACCCTTGGGGATGCAACTAATTTCTTCTTTGGAGACTTCTACCAGCCAGAGCTAAGTCTACTGGTTAACTCCTGGCAAAGCTGAAACCCAGTTTTCTTCTTTCCTTTCCTTTCTGCTCAGTCTCCACCCCACCCTGGAATAACAGTCTGTTTTGTGGCTTCAGGATAGCAACATGGCCCTACAATTTTGCTTAGGGAAAGCTATTTCTGCAGAAAGTATACCTGGTCTGTATTTTATGTGTGTGCATGGGGTGGGGGTAGGGGTGGGGGTCTTGTACCATAGAAGAAATGCATCTCTCATTGGTTCACCTACTCAAGGCTCTTTAAGATAAAAAGTCAGAAATTCTATCAATCAGTTTAGTAAATAAAAGGAAAGTGATTAATTCAAAGGACTGAAGATCTTAGGGTGGATCAAACTGTGGGTTGAATGCCTACAGAGATTTATATACTGCCTTCAGAATTCTCTTTGTTGGTGATTGTCACTCCTCATCACTCAGATGTTTGTTTCTGCTTGCATTTATTTTTAATTAGGTTTTTGTCCCATGTGGTAACAGAATATTGTCCTTCTTTTAGGCCTGAAGCCTCAATCACTGCAAAAGCTTATGTTGTCATTAAAACTCTTGCTTTCTGAAGAAAATAATTTTTTAAAAATGCTGACATCTATATTAATCCCTCCAAAGGGCTTAGACTGGTCTTGTGTCCAAACTGAAACCAATGTATCCAGGTTGTAGAAATCAGGTCACTGATGATCCATGTTCCTAACTCTGGGGTGGAGAAGGCAAAGCCACTTGATTGACAGCTACATCAAAATCTGATGTTTGTGTGATGCGGAGGGGCTTAGTTTCCAAAAGGAACTCATCTTTTGTATACTAATCTTTCTGGGCATTTGGAAAGTAAGACATGTGGAAATTTAGGATTGGATTAATTTCTTTTTATGTCTGTTTGTCCCCCACATTTTTATTGGTGCATTATAGTCGTACATAATGGTGGGATTTGTTGTTACATATTTGTACATGCACACGATATAACAACATAATTTGGCCACTATCACTTCCCAGTATTTCCTCTTTCCCTTCCCTCCACCTTTCTCCTGACCCCTTTCTTCTACTCTACTGATCTCCCTTCTATTTTCATGAGATCCTCTGTCACCTTTTCTTTTCCTTTTCCTCTCTGGCTTCCACATGAGAGAAACCATAGGACCCTTGACCTTCTGAGTTTGGCTTATTTCACTTAATATAATAATGTTCTCAAGTTCCATCCATTTTCCTGCAAATGACATAGGTTCATTTTTCTTTATGACTGAATAAAACTCCATTGTGCATATACATATTGCATTTTCTTTCTCCATTCATCCATTGATGGACACCTAGGCTGGTTCCATAGTTTGGCTATTGTGAATTGTGCTGCTATTAACATGGGTATGCATGTGTCACTACAGCATGCTGACTTTAATTCTTTAGGATAAATACCGTGGAGTGGTTTGGCATGGTGGTTCCAATGCTTAGTCTTTTGAGGAAACTTCCTACTGATTTAGGATTGGATTAATTTCATTTTAGAAGTACCAAAAATATTAAGCACCCCAATGTGTGACCAAGAAGTTAGAGTGAGACCTTTTGCCTAGTTAAAGCATAATGAAAAATTAAATGAGAATTTTGCATTATAATTTTGGGAGAATTTTATTTCTAGAAGAGAAAGTGATTTTTTTTACTTTCAGACCTGGATTTGTTTTTGGTTTACTGTTGTTAAAATTCAAGCATTTTGTTATTCAGGATTATTGTACAATCTTGAGGGAACTTTACTGGTTATACACATTTTGAGATGGAAAGTTATTAGAGAATGGGGGGGGGGGTGTTTTGCCTACTCTTGTCCTCTCTCAACACAATGCTTCTGATACCAGATGTATGGAGGTTTATTTCTCTACACATGAAGCAATGTTCCAGTGGCCAGCACCTGAGTAGCCTCTAATTCATTTGAATCATGATGCTGTCTACCAGGAGCTGCCATCAGATTCCATGGCTAACAGTTTACTCCCACAGGACAGTGTCTCCCTTCAGAAGGTAATCAAAACTAGTGTCACCTAACTTCTGACCAACTGGATATATATAAATCTGGGGTTCCCATAACACTTTATTGTGCTTGATCAATTTGTTTAAACAGCTCACAGAATTCAGGGAAATATATTTGCTCATTTATTATAAAGGATATTACAAAGGATACAGATGAATGGATGCATATGGCAAGTCATGGGAGAAGGGATACAGAGCTCCATTCTCTCTTTGGGTGCCCCACCTTTCATGCACCTCTGCATGTTCAGCTATCCTGAAGTTCTCTGAACCCAGTCCTTTTGGGGTTTTATGGAGATTGAAAGTGGAGCTAAAAATTCCAACCTTCTAATCATGCCTTGGTCTTCCTGGTGATGCCCCCATCCCAAGCCACTCTAGGGATCCCCAGCCACCAGTTGTCTCATTAGCATTTAAAAGGCACTCATCACTTCAGAGATGCAAGGCCTTTAGAAGTAGAAGCAAACCATAGATATAAGATGCACCTGTGATACCTTCTTTTATATGTATATCTTATTATAACTTGCAAATCAGTAAAGTAGACTAGAATGTGAATATTTTATATGCTGTGCTTTGGAATAAATCTCATTAAAGCACCTTTTGACCTCTTTCATAGATTTCTGTGGATTCCAGACCCATTGTCACTCTCAGGTTCCAGAGATGGTGCAAAGGAAGAGTGGTGGCTCCGTGTGGGTGGACTCCTGAAGTGACAGTAGGACTTCACACCTTCCTGTGGGGACAGCCATTATCCCTGCTGACTCTGGGCTTGCTTATTCAGCCCCTAGCTTAGAAGAAGAAAGATTGTGTGAGCTGCAGTTGGAAGAAAGATGATTCTGCCTGTCTCCCCAGCCTGTCTCCTCATGGAAGAAGGCAGGACTTTAGTGTTCCCTTTGTGCTTGTCCTTGTGACAATCCCCTTTCTGACTTTTCTACCCTCCCTCAACACACACTACTGTAAAATGTCCCTTTTGGGGTCATACCTGTCCAGGTATCTCCTACTAATTCACTTCCCTTATGCCCAAACTCCATAAAGCCTACTTATTAAATACGAACCATTCTTTTCCCAATGAATTAAAACATTGCATCTGTCACATCAAAACTGCATATATTCTAGGACCTAATTCAGGTTCTCATTTCTGTTTTACTCATCTCTTGTCTATTTCTATAAAACACTATAGAGATTCGATTTCATTGACTTTATAATGTTCTGATGGCTGATAAGACAGCTTTCCTCATAGCTTTCTCTTTCTTGCTTTATTAGCTGTTTTCTGCCAAATGCATTTATTCTGCCAAATGAAAATTTAAAGTATTACATGCAATTAAAGAATGCTTATAGAGAATCTAGTAGAAGGACAGTAAATTTAGACATTAATTTAGTGAAAATGGACATTTGGTGACATTCTGAATCCTTATCCAAAAACTGTTAAGTAAAGCATTTACTGCAATATCTGCTATGTAACTACTGTGTTGATGCTAGTAATTATTATTATGATCATTTCTATGTGTTTTTTAAAAAATTTTTAAAAATATTTTTTGTTGTTAATGGATCTTTATTTTATTCATTTATTGTTTATATGTGGTGCTGAGTATCAGACCCGGTGCCTCACGCATGCTAGGCAAGCGCTCTACCACTGAGCTATAGCCCCAGCCCTCCATGTGTTTTAATCTTTATTTTTCAGTAAATTTTATAAATTTTAAGATGTAACTTCTATGCTTTTCTTCTTAAAGTTACAGGAATAATATAATATTTCACAGTGAATGGAACTTTTAAAATATATCATTTTAAGTATTTATTGCTAGCTGTATAAAAGTTATTCTTTTTAATATATGTATCTTAAATCCAATTTTCCAGTTACCTTAACTCAATTATCTTATTAATTATACTTTTCAACTCAAATATTTGAATTTCATACATATATGGTCATGTCGTCTAAAAAATGCTACATACATTTTCTCAGACTTTTATTTTTAAATGCTTTTCTCTCTTTTTTTAAAAATTTTTTTTAGTTGTAGATATACACAATACCTTTATTTTATTTATTTATTTTTATGTGGTGCTGAGGATGGAACCCAGGGCCTTACACATGCTAGTCAAGTGCTCTGCCGCTGAGCTACAGCCCCAGCCCCGCTTTTCTCTCTTAAATTATTTTATTTTTCCCAGTTGCTTGGGAGGCTGAGGCAGGAGGATCACAAGTTCAAAACCAACCTCAGCAAATTAGCAAGGGCCTAAAGCAACTAGGCAAGACCCTGTTTTGAAATAAAAAAAATAAAAAGGGAGGGGGGATGTGACTCTGGTTTAGGGCCCCTGGGTTCAATCCCTGGTAAAAAAATGAAGTTATTGTGTAAGCTAAAAGGAAATTTGCACAATGAAATCTCAAAAGACCTTGGGCATGCATCCTAACACAGTTAGAGGTTCTCTGTATGTGTCTCCTTTTCCCACAGGAATTTCCCCAAACATTTAAAACCCATAGTTTTTACTGTATATACAGCCTAAACCAGAATAATCTATGCTTATATCATTTCACACTGTGCAAAATCCTCAAAAACTAGTGGTACAAAAAATAAGTCGCATGGAAATTTTATTGTAAGACATGCATATAATGTGGCCCTTCTCCAAATCAAACTGATTTTTAAAAAGACACGATCTCATTCAACCCTTCCAATAAAGTTCTGACAATGACCTCTATGCACTAGAACAAAAGAGCAATCCATGAAGTACCTTACAAAAGGTCAAACAGCAATATGCTAGACTAAAAAGGTTAAAAAGGAGCCCAAAATTGTTAACAAAACCAGATCTGATAAAAACCATCACATACACAAAATTAAAAAAAATTAAGCAGGAAATCTGGAGCTTATTTATGAATAGCTTATTGGTGATTCAAAACATGATGTAAAAAATTAAGAAGACATTCACTGCTATATGCAAAAACTGAAGGGGATTTCATAGATGATGGAGGTTTGAGTTCTTAATTTTCTTTTTTTTAAAAATTTTCAAACATTGTAAGAAGGACACCACCAGTGTATTTCACAAAGATATAAATATGTACACCCCAGCAACACAAATGTTTTCCCCTGATTATTTACATTTTTTCCCCAATGGTTAGTGTATCACTTTAACATAGAACTTTGGTATGTAAATAAATATGCATTGTTATGAATACTTTTGTAGTTCAGCTTACCAACAAATGATCTGAGCTTGAATTTTTTTTAATTAATTAGAGCAGGTATGCTTTTGATGTATGGAAGGGATAGAGGAGAGGAAAATCAATAGAAATTGTCCATTTTACATTAGTTATCTTGTTCTTGGAAGATGTTCCTGTGAATGGGAACATCAATACCTAGGCATGCATGAGTGTCAGTCAGGAAGGCTGGAGACCATCCCAATAGCTTCTTCACTCAAGTGCTCTACTCTTTTCAGTTTCCTGGTAAATGAGCTTATCTCCTTTACTGTGGACATAAGTCTCTCAAATCCATCAGTCACTTTGAAACTCGAGGTGAAGATTTCCAGCTTAAAAGTTGTTAGCTCATGTAACTCTGGATTTACACTACCTAAAGGCCTCTGCTACTTCAGTCCGACTGGGTCAGGTAGAGACCCTGGAATTGATTTGGAGGCAAGTGTTCATCTGTTGTGTTATGGTGGTTCTGACCAATGGAAACCATTATTTTTTTCTGTAGCAGAGAGGGGTTTCAATGGTTTCTTGGTGGGCTCTAATATACTCAATCTTGTGCATTTATTGGCAGTTTAACAGGCTGCTTCTGATTGCTCATGAAGGCAATGTTCTGGGTATCTTTTCCTAAGGAGCACAAAAGCTTCTTGTAGCTATGGGAACTGTCCCATTGACATCACAAGTCACATGTCTCATGGATATCCACTCACCCAGCAGTTCTCACTTCCAACTAAGACCTCTTATTTTTATTGGAAAGGTGCTTGTTTCCAGCAAGTGCTTCAGGGAAGTACCTTCCTTTTCAGTATTAGGACTGAAAGGAAAACGACGCTTTAAAAATTCGCTCCAGAGGGTTTAGTAAAGCTGGATGAATGGAAATGGCTGATTCCTGGAAATGGCCACTAGCAACTGCTCTTTTGGAAGTTGCCAGAGAGATGCCATTCATCTGGAGGGTTCCCAGAATATCAATATTTTCATCTGGCCAATGTGACTGCCAGACTTCCTTTCAATGAAGAACTTCAGTAGCCTGTTGGTCTCTAAAAGTAGCCCGAGAACAGCCATCTTTTTGTTCATCCCCAAAGCACTCCCATCTGTGACTTTGCTAGGACCGGCTGAACTGAAGTCGGCAAAGTCATCAGAGTCTTGAAAGGCACTGCTGTCATCTTAAACATTTGGCATGCCATAAAAATCTCCAAACTATCTTTTGGTTTTGAAATGGGTTCGGTGCCTGTTCCAATAGACTTTCTTGCCAACTGACATTCCTCTAAGAAACCATTGAAAGTCTGTTTTAGGTCTGACTCATTTCCACTTGGCAAGAAGCAGCATTTGTATCCCCAAATTCTCCAAACTCATCAATTGGTTCTCTAAAGTGTTGAAAGTGCTCTGAGAACTCTTCAGAAGTGAAATTACTCATTGAATCTTTTTTTTCTGGGGGGCAGGGATGTACTGGGGGATTGAACTCAGGGACATTCAGCCACTGAGCCACATTGCCAGCCCTATTTTGTATTTTTATTTAGAGACAGGGTCTCACTGAGTTGCTTAGTGCCTTGCTTTTGCTGAGGCTGGTTTTGAACTTGTAATCCTCCTGACTCAGCCTCCCAAGCTGCTGGGATTATAGCTGTGCACCACTGTACCAGGCCTTCACTGAATCTTGAGTATCAGTTACCAGAGGTGGAGTGGTGTCACCAAGGTCATCCTCACTGGTATCTTTGTAACAATGTCATTGCTACAATTATCATTTTTTACACTTACAGAATCATCCAGAATATTTTGTTCTGTAAGATCAATGTTTAGGCTTTGGGAATTAGTAAATTTTCTATTTATTTCTTCAGAAGAACCAACTTCTTCATCAGCATCACAAGTTCTAAAAGAATTCATGCATAGGTCAGCACATTTTGAAGTAAATAAATCAAGATTTCCCTCAGTTTTACATTCCTCTTTCCTAAATGCTTCTGAATAATTAGCTGAGCCTACCAAGCTCCAAGCATTTGATTGAATACTTGAATTTAAACATTCATCCTGTAGCAGTATTGGAAGTCCTTGTTTTTCAACACTGAAACCTCTGTTAGTCTCTAAGCTTATTTCAGAAACAAACCTGATCCTCTCCATCAGTGTCTCCTTTATCATCAAAGCTTCTACTTAAAGGTACTTCTTTTACAGAATTCAGTTCATTGACTTTGTTAATTTTGAGGCTTTCCCAAATGGTTAGTGTATCACTATCATTTAAAACTGCACATCTCATTTCTTCTAGTTGTATCCTTCCTTTTTGGAAAATGTGGTAAAATCTGCAAATTCCTCAGCAGGATTAGGTGCAAAGTCTAAATTATGCTCAGTGCTGTGGGTGCTAAGAGGCTTTGGCTCCTTTGAATTCACTACATTGTCCAGATCATCTGTTCCTCTGAGGATGTAGTTTCTAACACTGCAAAACCATTTGTTAGAATCTCCAGAAAAGGCTTTTGCCTCTCTAACAGCTTGATTTGATGATGGATATTCTTATCAGTTCTAAAATCTCCTAGAGGGGAACTTCTGAGTGATTCAACATTCTGTCTCTGCTGTACTACTTCATTTAAATTTCCTGGACTTTCCATGCCATCAGTAGGAGTATCTAAGGTTTTAGATGAAATAATTTCTTTCCTGGTAGAAAGTAAAACATCAGACTGCTCTTTCACAGGAGTAGGAAAGTTCAACCATGATGTCCTTATCATTACCATTTTTAATGGACTTAACGCTCGTAAGGCTACCTATGTTTTCTGAGAAATCATGAATTTGTATAAAATAATTTGAAAGTACAAACTTATTCCTGGGACGAGTATAATCAGTGATATCAAAATTGACAAACTCTATGCTAGAAGGGCTCACTCCTGAAAATCCACCAAATTCTCCAAATTCATCTCCCTCATCATCCTCTGCTCCACTGTCTAGTGATGGGGGCAATGAAGAGTACATGTAAATGATGTATGGCTTCATTGTTCAGCTGCATTTTTGGGGGGTGGTACTGGAGATTAAACTCAGGCACTCTACCACTGAGCCACATTCCCAGCCCTATTTTGTGTTTTATGTAGAGACAGGGTCTCACTGAGTTACTTAGCGCCTCGCCGTTGCTGAGGCTGGCTTTAAATCGCGATTCTCCTGTCTCAGCCTCCCTAAGTGCTGGGATTACAGGCTTGCACCACCATGCCCAGCTCGTTCAGCTGCTTTTAAAGAAGTAATTTGTACCCAGCTTGTCCACAGTGGCTGGGATGGGCATGGCTCAGGTGGGCTAGAGGAGGGACTGGCTCCCTCAGGAAGGATGGGCTGTTCAGAGCTGCTGAGAGGAAGGCAGGCTGCTACCAGCTTGTCTGGGCAGCATCACCACAGCTGCCCACCCAGAGTTTCAGCGCTGCCACGGGGTCCCCATCTCACTACACTCTTCCCTCTTTTGCAGAAACTTCCGCCCATTCCTTCTCTGTTTTTTTAAATGTGCATATCTCTACACCTAATGAGAAAACAAACCTGTCAATCTGTATTACCATCAAAGGGAAAGCAAAGGGCTTGAAACAGTAATAAGTAGTAAGCAAAAGTAATAAGTAGTAAGCTTGAAACAGTAGTAAGCAAAAGTTTAACAGAGGGGGAAGCAAAGATAAGACGCAGCATAGGGACTGCACAGACTGCTTCAAAGAGAGGGCCGTGTGGTGCTCACAGGGCTGAAGCGTTTAAGGAAACTGAGTCCCTTGTTCTTACCTCAATTTCCCCGTGCCCTTTAGTTGGTTTATTGCCCTTTTGGATAACCCTCAGCAAATTTTCTTTGTCAAGATCTCCATATTCTTGTTGACAGTGTCATTGGGCAGTTGTGACATCATTTCAGTAATAAGGGAGGGTTACGGTAACTTGGCTGCAAGAGATGATGACATTTTCTGGGAACTGTAGTGCCCCTTGAGGGGTTATAATTAACTATAGCTGCGGGGGGAGGTCTTGACATACAAGACCCCCTTCTCCATTGCTTATGTGTTTCTGTTAGGGTCCCCAGGATTTTAAGTAATCATTGCCTCAAGGGATTGTAATTCTCTACAGCTTGGGGAAGACAGGGCATTAAAGGTCTCATTCCCAAATGCTTGCCTGTTTGGATAAGGTTCTTTGCTGTACCAGTTTTATTTCTCCTGGCTTTTCCTTGGTGCTTAGACCTAGTGTCTGTCCTTCATTGTTCTCTCCCTCTACCCACCTATTCATGGCTAACTAACATACCTAACATAAGGATTCCCTAATCAAAAGCATTACACAATGAGAGTATGATATTCCAAATAGTTCTGGGAAGCCACAACTAGACACTGACTTTTCTATGTTAATCAATATCCCACATCCACTATGGAGATTAGGAATGTGTCATGGTTTGTACAGTGCCTACCTGGAGAAGCTGGAGCTACATTTCACATAGACACCTTCTTTGTATGGCTCTCCATTAGAAATGGAAAAAAAGAAAAGACATTTACAACCGCCCTTGGAAGCTCATTGAGACTCTAGCTTATTCTTATTCTCCTCTCTCTGCATCCAGCTCTTTCCCTGCCACTTCTGAGCCTGTGGACCAGCAGTAGCCCTGAGCTTGTTAGCAGATGTTGGAGATAGATCTATATATACAGGCCCAAGCTACCTATGGAATTATAGGAAGCTACCTTCCTATAGAACTCCACTGGACTTTTTATTTCACAACCCCACTTTGGGGGATGGACATGTTTGGCTTATGGAATTGAATGAACTAGAATCCCTTCTTTGGTCCTCCCCATTCCCTTATGGACCTTCACTTTCCACCTCCCCCAACAACTGTGCATGGTCAAATTCCTCTCCCATAACTCATCAATGCTCTGCTTGCTGACTGAAACCCTGACCAATACTGAAGATCGTATCATACAAACAAGATCTGTGCCATCAAGTAGAGTATGTGGCCAGAAAAACCAAGCTACCAAGGTTCTCAAGAGACCTAACTATAGGGACAAAAGAAACCCGGAATAAGAAAAGGGAGACTGGTGTTCTTGCAGGTGCAATATCTTCTCAAGCCAGCCAGAGTGAAGGCCTGGATGAGAAATTCTGTTTGTGACAAGTTGCTCAACAAAGCTGAGGAGTAGCTTTGAAAGAAATGTGCTTCAGAAAGAATCAAAGCAATCTGAACTTTTACCACTCAGGCAAACTCATGAGGACAAAATATGAGTGCAGAAACATTCCTGGGGAGGTGGTGTCTCAGCTTCTGGTCTTGTCGCTCTTCCACTTTCATCTTCCTGCTCTCATTACTATAGCTGGCCACGAGCTACCATAATTTAGCACCTGAGATGTGCATGTAGACCTTAGTATTTTTATGGATTTTTTTTTTCAGTGGGGATTGAACCTAGGGCCTCACACATGCTAGGCAAGTGCCATACCACCGAGCTACACTCCCATCCCCCCACCGCTTTTTTTTTAGTTTTGAGACAAGTTCTCACTAAGTTGCTGAGGCTGACACTGAACTTGTGATCCTCCTGCCTCAGCCTCCTGAGCAGCTGGGATTACAGTTGTGTGTCATCATTCCAGGCCTTTTGTAGGATGATGTTAATAAACTCCTTTCATTTTCATAAAACTTTTAAAGCATATGGTGTCTCATTTTTTAAAATTGAGGTGAAATACACAAAACATAAAATCCCTCATTTTAACCATTTTGAAGCATACATCTCAGCAGTTTTTAGTACCTTCACAATATTGTGCAGCCATCACCACTATGTAATTTCAGAACTTCTGCATCTCCCCCAAGAGAAAACTTATGCCCATTAAGCAGTCACCCCCTATTCAGTAGTGGCTACATGTTTAGCTACTGAAGTCAAACTCCCCAAATTCATGCAAAGAAGGAGAGAATCTTGGAGACTTAACTGTTAGGGAGCTTAGGGAAGGTATCACTGAGCTAAGCTATGATGAATGGCTTTGAGTAAATCTGTGAGGAGGAGAGCATTCTGGGCACAAGGGACAACATTGCAAAGGATCTATGGGCAATAGGATCCACTGACAGGTGTTTCAGAGTTCAACTGTGTAAGAGGAGGGTGACTCAAGATGGGGAAAGAAAGGCATGGTTATCTATTGTTTCAAAACAAATCACTCCCAAACCTAACACCTTAAAACAACAAACACTATCTCATTGTTCCTGTGAGTCAAAAATCTGAGCATGGCTTATCTGGGTCCTTTTGACTTGAGTTCTCTTGCAAGGCTGTGATCAAAGCATTGGCCAGAGCTGTAGTCATCTCAGGACTTGATTGGTGAAGAATCCTCATCCAAAATCAATGGCTTTTGGCAGGTCTTGGGTTCTTCCCAGCCATTGGCACAACATATCATTTTATTACTGCTACCAATATGGCAGCTGGCCTTCCTCAAAGGAAGAGCAGGCTGTGGAGAAGGGAGAAAATAGTCTTTTGAAAAATTTAGTGTCAAAAATGACATCCGATGCTCCATGCAGTGGTGCACGCCTGTAATCCCAGCAACCTGGGAGGCTGTGCCAGAAGGATCACAAGTTTGAGATCTGCCTCAGCAATTTACTTTTAGTGAGGCTCTTGGTAACTTAGAAAAACCCTGTCTCAAAATAAAAATAAATAAATAAATGAAGGGCTGGGCACGTAGCTCAGTGGTTAAGTATCTGGGGTTCAATCCCCAGTACCAAAACAAAACAAAATGGCATCCATCAATCTTACTCTATTTGTTAGAAGGGAGTCAGTAAGCTCAGCCCACATTCTATGGCAAGAGAGAACACAGGATGTGAATACCAGGAAAGAAAGATTGAGGGAGGCCATTTAAAAAGCCATCTTACCACACATGTAGAGTACAACAGCTTTGTGGTGGATCATGAGGGCTTCGACCTTATCCGTGGACAGATCCACTGATAGCTGAATGGACTACTGGGAGGTGGTGGAAACTCTAGGAGGTGGGGCCTGGTGGAAGGAAGTGGGTCACAGAGTGTGTCTGGAAACCTATTTCGTGTGCCCAGCATCTTGCTCTCTCCCTCTCTCTGCTTCCTGACCGCCATGAGTTGAGCAGCTTTCCCCACCATTCCCTTCCACCCTGATGTTTTTGCCTTGGAGTCAGCTGACCATGGACTGCAACCCCCGAAACCATGAGCCAAAATGAACTTTTCCTCCTTTAAGTTGTGTGTGTGTCAGATATTTTGGTTACAGCAATGAAAAGCTAACACAGTTGTTTAAGAGAAAGTTTAAAAATTTCCAGATAATACCCCCCTTTCCCCACTATTTTAGTGTTTTATTTCACTAAATAAATGCTATTTTCCCCCTTTTACTCTGATATATTCTTACATATTATGTGAAACTTGTTTATTGTGATCATGGTTTATTCTACTTCACCTATCAAGTTCTGAGAAAGATGCATTAAGATCTCCAATCAAGAAAGAGTTTCCATTTCTCCTCAGGGGGGAATTTTATCATCCAAATGCCAATATTTTCTTGTTTAATGTGTGATAATTCACGAGAGATTTTTGTCATGTTAGAAACTGTATCCTTTATTAGTTTAAAGAACTCTTCCTTGTCCAATGTAATGATTTTTCACTTGTCATTTTTGCACTTTTTTGTTATGTGGTTGAGACCACCCATTTCTTTCCATTCTTGACAGCATTTTGTTTTAGATACCTCACTCAGGTTTTGCTTTTTGGCATAGTCTGCAATATTAAACTGAATAAAAGACTTTAAATATTGGTTTTTCTGATTAAAGTTTATTGATGGGTTAAATCATCACACTTTTTATTTATTATTTTGTACTAGGGATTGAACCTGGGGCCTCTTTACCACTCATTTACACCCCCCAGTACTTCTTCTTCTTCTTTTTTTTTAAATTTGAGACTGTCTCGCTAACTTGCTGAGGCTGACCTCAATCTTGCAGTCCTCCTGCCTTAGCCTCCCAAGTTGCTGGGATTACAGTTGTGCATCACCTTGCCAAGCCTGTCTTACTGTTATCATCTTGTTTTACTATCCTTTCTATTCATAATGCTTCCTTGAAAAAATTAATCTATAGTAATTTTTTTTATTGTTCTTCCCTCTGATAATTCTCAAGGTTCTGAATGCTTTCTCTTTGTCCTTGTAGTGGCTATTTTCTAATGTTTTCTTGAGTTTTAACCTTTAAGTAACATCTAATGGCACAGCACTATGTAAGGTAAGAAACTTGGTATATGTCTAAGTTCAGGCTGCCCTAACAAAGTGACATAGACTAGGTGATTTATAAATAAGAGACAATTATTTCTCAGTTCTGGAAGCTAGAAGTATGAGGTCAGGGTGCAAGCATGGGTAGGCTCTGGTGAGGGTTCTTTTCCAGATGCAGATGGCTAACTTTTAGTTGTATCCTCACATGATCACAAGAGAGTGACAGAGCTCTTTGTGATCTCCTATATGAGGGCATTAATTTCATTCATGAGAAGGAACTTACAGCATTAGTCCCCAAAACCCTCCACTTCTTTTTATGTCTATCACCTTGTGGTAGTAGGATTTCAACATATGAATTTTGGAAGTACACATTCAGTCCTTAGCAGTACACTTCCCACTTCTATCTCTTCTTTTACCCTGGTGGTTACAGCACTGATTTGATTCTGGTTACATTATTACCTATGGTTTCCCCTCAAATTGATCTCATAAATAGAAAAAAAAATAAAACATATTCATAGTCTTATCATTTTGTGTAACACCTCTGGATACTGTCTTTTGACATTCATTTTTGCTTGCTATGAAAGACAAAGATCAAGCCAGGTGTGATGTTGCAAGCTTGTAATCCCAGCACTTAGGGAGGCTGAGACAGGAGAATCACAAGTTCAAAGCCAGCCTCAGCAACGGCGAGGCACTAAGCAACTTAATGAGACCCTGTCTCTACATAAAACACAAAATAGGGATGGGGATGTGGCTCAGTGGTCGAGTGCCCCTGAGTTCAATCTCCAGTACCAAAAAATAAAAAATAAAAAATAAAAAACAAAGATCAGTCCACATATGAAATCTACTGTTTTTTTTTTATTCCAGTTCAAGAGTTTGATTAATTATATTATGACACATTTTCAAGGTAAACATATGCTTATGTTTTCTACAGGTGTTAAGTTTTAGTTTCACACCATATGTTGACACACAAAACCAATCCTTTTGCTTGGTGACTGCATTTCTTTCATGGTGAGCTGGACTTCATCTTCAGCTTTATTGTTTGTTTATTTTAGGAAATGCTCTAGGACCTTTAACATCGTGAGAAAGTGAAGATGTGCAGATATTTATGACTTCTATATCTGAATTTCAGTTACTCTATGCCCTCTGCTTCCCTGAGGACTTTGTAGATAACTTTTCACTGTCTTGTGGTAGGAATGTTGCTGTAGATTAGTCACTATCAGCCTGATTGAGCTTTCATCCTTGCATATGATTTTCTGATATGGGTGTAGATGTGGGTATGAATTAGGCACCCTGAGATGCTCTACAGAGATGGCTTCCACCTTTCTCCATGCTCTTGAGAAATTCCCTCCCCTTGGGTGAGTGCTGTACCTAATGATTTGCTTTTGTCAAATAATATATGGCAAAAGTGATGGGATATCTCTTCTAGTATTGAGAGGACAAGACCTGCACCATTTTGCAATTCTGGGCCTTTGTCCCCGACCCAGTAGCCCCTGCCCAGTTCCTGAAACACACTTAAAGGCACACTGCTCTGGCACCAGTGAGTCAGTTCGCAATCTGGGCCAACCAATCACGAAATTAAGCTTTGGGCCCACCATAGCCAAACCTATCAGCCTAAAGGTCAACTGACCTCATACTGACCACACTCACCCTTACCCAATCCTGTAGCAACAAGACCACTATCCCCCTGCGTGCGCTTTCCCTTACCCAATCCTGTAGCTGTCCCCCTGAGCGCGCTTTCCCTTACCCAATCATGTAATGCCAAGGCATGTATTTCCCTGCTTGCGATCGTAATCCATAAAAATCCCTGCTCCCCTAGACTCAGGGCCACACCTCCCTACCCGCTGCATGGGGGAAGGTGTGTGGACCCTGCTTGAGCTTGAATTAAAGACCCTTTTGTGATTACATCGGAATCTGACTCCTGGTGGTCTCTGGTGGTCTCATGAGTCTGGGCATTACAGTATCAGGTTACTGAAAGACTGACTTCTGTCTTGCTCATCCTCTTTCACTCTCTGACTAGATCCTTCCGAGTAGGCTTGCCACAGTTAGCAAATACAAATACAAGAGGCGAGGTAAATTTAAATCTCAGATAAGCAGTGAAGACTCTTTTAGTGTAAGCATGTCTTTATGCAATACTTACACTGAAAAATTATTTGCTCTTTATCTGAAATTCAAACAATTGGACATCCTAACTCAGAGAGCAGCCAGAGAGCATCCTAACTCAGAGAGCATGTTGTATGGTGAGCTGCTTTATAGAAATGGCACCTGGCAAGAATTTGGGGACAGTCTCCAACCAACAGCCAGAAGACCTAAAGCTCTCAAATAACTCTGGAGGAATCGAATCTGTCCAACAGTCATGTGAATAAGTGAGGCAGTGGATCCTCCCTGAGGGAGCCTTGGTATGTCTGCAGCCCCTGAGGACATCAGGATTGCAGTCCTTGAACCAGAGGGTACAGCTAAGTTGCCACTAAAATCCCACCCACAGAAACTATTCAATAAGAAGTGTTTGTTTTTTAAGCCTCTAAGTTTTGGGGAGTTTATCATGTATTAGTGGATGACTGATAGGAGGTCTCTGGATAAATTTTTAAATCACTATTTTTCATTGAATGTCTCTCACTTTATATGGAGATAGAAACATTAATCACCCTAAATTGCTCAGTACATTTTACATACATAAATTGAAATATCAAGCTGTACTGCATAAATATATACAATTATTACTTGTCAATCAAAAAATTTTTAAATGTTTCAGGAGATGGAGCTGCTAAGGAGATGATTTTGATCATTACATACTATATACATGCATTGAATTATCATGCTGTACCCATAAATTTGTATAAGACAATAATTTTAAAAAATGTATAAAAAAGAAAAATAAAAAATACATTTTGCTGTTGGTAATTTTTCATTAATTTCTTTTTGTTTCCACGGGAGGAATCCATAGATTTCAAAGTTGAAATTTGAGGGACTGAACCCAGAGGTGCTCTACTACTGAACCACATACCCAGAACTTTCTACATTTTTATTTTTGAGACAAGGCTTCACTAAGTTACCCAGGCTATCCTTGAACTTGTGGTCCTCCTGCCTCAGGCTCCCAAGGAGCTGGGATTACAGGTGTGCACCCAGCTAGATTTCAGTTTTTGTGTTTTGTTTTTCAATAGCTTTTCTATTTTGCTTGGTCATTTTCTTTCTCTTTCTTTTAAACATTTTATTCTTCTCCAATTTATTTTACTACAATTTCTCAATCCCATCTTCCACCTCCCTGACTGTATTTCTGCATCTCATTTTCTTTTGAGTGCTTCTGTTGTTGCCCTTGTTCCTGAAATTGTATAGTTTTTTCCTTTCCATCTATTTCTTTCTTTTTTTTTTTTTTGGTTTGGTACCAGGGATTGAACTCAGGGGCACTCGACCCCTGAGCCAGGTCCCCAGCCCTGTTTTGTGTTTTATGTAGAGACAGGGTCTCACTGAGTTGCTTAGAGCCTCGCCATTGCTGAGGCTGGCTTTGAACTCGCGATTCTCCTGTCTCAGCCTCCCTAAGTGCTGGGATTACAGGCTTGAGCCACCGCACCCGGCTTCCATCTATTTCTTGAGCTTTGTCAGCACACTTTTTATCCCTTCAGTCATTTTGTTTGTTTCTGTCTTGTGCCCTTGAATCTCTTCTTTGATCTTTTATTTCATGTGGCACTTCCTTATTTTTATTTAATGCAGAAATCTGGTCATAATTTTACTTGCTTTGTTTTATAATATTTCTAAGTTGTGCCCTCTGTTAGGTGGCCTCCTTCTTCCCCCTCCCCATTCACATCAGCATATTTATTTTCCTCATGATTATTGCTCCCGTTGGGATGGAGTTCATCCTTCCTGAACAGATACAGCAAGGGGTTGAGGGATTCAACTGGGAGAGGGAACAGCCTAGGACTTGGTCTTCTGTCTTTAAACAAACACATTTAAACACAGTGTTTTCTCAAGCCTTGGTATCACAGAAATTCTCCCTGGTCACAGGGAAGTTCTGTATTTCACCAGCCATTCTTGGTGGAAGTGGTTTAGCCTTCAAGTTTCTCCAGCAGCTTTAAGTACACTCCCATCTCTTGGTTTCCCCTCTGCCATTGCGTCTGTTCACAAAGGTGGCAGGCAAGTTTTTGTAATTTCACAAAACCTCCACTTCCCCACTATGTCAAATTTTAGGAAAATCCCCTCCACTGCCCATGTACCTCAAATTTGCCTTTCTCATCTGAGAGTCCTAGATGCTGTCTTCTTGAGAATTCCATGCCGTGCCTATCACATCCAAAACCTCAGCAGTCTGAGTCTTCTCTCCTGCAGCATCTTCCCTATCTTGGTTGACTTTTTACTGTGCACATCAGTCTTTTATCAGTGATTGTGGTTTGAAGTTACAAGTAAGTTCTAATTTCACTGAAATATAGAATGTAGAATCTTCTGTTTCTCCTCTTTATTGTTTTCAGGGAGCTTCAAGGAAAAAGAATGGAGCAAAGATTCTTCTTTTCTGATTGTAAGGAAAGTGTATACTTATTATAAAAAAGTTAAACTACCCAAAATGGTAACTTAAAATACCCACAGTACATTCATTCTGTGTATGTGGAAATAATAATCATACTGTAACAAAAATTCTGTTTTAATAAACATATACAGATATTAAATCTTATGTTGTAACTCATACCATGTCAGCAGATATAGATATAGAGCATTCTTTATGTTCTGTATGAATAGACACAAACTCACACATGCACATGCATACACTCCATTTAGTGCAGCAGATATTTTTGTGGAGATAGAAGCTTTTATTTATGTATTAATTTTGGTACTGGGGATTGAATGCAGGGGCATTTAAATACTGAGCTACATTTGCAGTCTTTTTAAAAAAATTTTAATCTTGAGACAGGGTCTCCCTAAGTTGCTTAGTTCCTTGCTGAGTTGCTGTGGCTGGCTTTAAACTTGTGATCCTCTTGCTTCAGCCTTAGTTGTTGGGATTACAGGCATGCACCACATACCCAGCCGGAAGATTTGATTTAGTCATCAGTACTGGAGATCACAATAAGATCACAGGCTCTTACAAAGTGTGTTTATAATATTCAGTCCATTGTGTAGGTTTTTTCTTCCCTTTTTATTCTCCCAAGTCAAGATACGACTTTGCCTATAGATTCTTGTAGCCTACAAGTATGTTTATAAGACCCTCAAAATGTCAAAGCATATTCAACAGCCTATAATAACATGATAAACATGCCGCTCTGATTCTTTCTCAGTTTCTTTCTATGTACCTGGACACACCTTGATATTTGCATAAAACTGACACTATGAAATTCTTCTAGCATCTTTGTAACATACTTGCATATCTTTTGTTGACTACTGTGGGTCAGAGCTATTTACTGTAACATGAAACAGTGGCAGAAAGATCAAGAGAGCAAACAGATGGGTCAGCAACTTTTAATCTGAGAAAAGCCAGCATTTCCTTTCAGCAGTTATTCAGTACTTACAGATAACACTCAATCTACTCTACTATACAATATGCCATAAAAAAACAATTCTGTATTGCTAATATCATTGAATGAATATAGATTTATGTTTTAAATATTAAATAATTCATGCATGAACCTCACTTTTATGAATCAATGCTCCCTCAGTGCAGTGTTTAAAATGTGTGAGCCTAGGGGCTGAGATTGTGGCTCAGTGGTAGAGCACTTGCCTCTCGTGTGGGGGGCACTGGGTTCGATTCTCAGCACCGCATGTAAATAAATGAATAAATAAAGGTCAATCAACAACTAAAAATAATTTAAAAAAATATGTGAGCCTACGGTTTGCATTTTTCCAGAATCTGATCCTTGAGTACAAGTGGCATGCTTGGCAGGTGGTCCCAGGAAGTATTGGGAGTTGTGAGACTAGAAGAGGAAGAAGTGACCCAGGAATGTACTGAGCAGATTACCATGGTGGGCGACCAAGACTCAGTCCATTGTGGACATCGGAGGGGTGGCCGGGAACACGCCTCAGAATTATCTCATGGAGGAGCAAGGAAGCAAGGATGTTTGTTCTCCAACTCTTGTCTGTGGTCTGCTGAGGGCTGGTCCTGGAGGTACTCCCCACACTCTGGCCTGCCCTGCGAGGGTTAATAGAAATATCACACATGGAGAATGACCAATGCTGTTGGAGAGAGAATGGATGCTGTTGGAACACAGCAGCAAGGGGGCACAGATCCTCTGCTACAGTTCCTTTTCACACCACTTGATCACATGTTCATTCTCTCTTGGCACTGCCCCTTAGAGAAAGTTGTCATCACAATTCTCTTTTTTTTTTTTGGCACTGGGGATTGAACTCAGGGGTACTCGACCACTGAGCCACATCCCCAGCCCTATTTTGTATTTTATGTAGAGACAGGGTCTCACTGAGTTGCTTAGCACCTTGCCATTGCTGAGGCTGGCTTTGAACTCACGATTCTCCTGTCTCAGCCTCCCTATGTGCTGGGATTACAGGTTTGCGCCACCACGCCCGGCTCATCACAATTCTTGAAAAGGACTTATAACAACAGGGTTTGTGGCATCGACCAAATTCTGCTACTGTGGGTGGTCCTGATTCAGCATCTCCTTCCTCTAACTTTTATTCCTGATAAAAAGTAGCATTCCTCAATCAGCACCTCATATGTGAGGTGCCTGAACTCCTGACTTTCTGGACTTCTGCAAAGATTTGATTGCCCAATTCATGGTCATTGCTAGGCATAAAATCACCCAGAGGCATCCCAGTGAATCCCCTGAGTCCCAAACAGTCCTTGTTTCCCTCTATCTCCCCTGCTGGTATAAGAAATCCTTTCTTTGCCTGAGAATCTGCTGGCCAAGGCAGCCCCAAATTGCCATGTATCAGCCATAGGTTTTGGTTCAGTAGAAAACTTAGTGGGTCTCCCAGAATAACTATCCCCTTCGCCCTAGTAAGCAGTATCTCTAACCTAGAAGAGACCAAATTGTGGAGATAGGAAGAACAATTTCTGCAGCTGAGTTTCTACGACTGATGCTGAGAAATAAAGTCCTCCTTCTTCTATCTCTTGATCTCTGGACCAAGTGTATTCCATCTTGAAGGACGGCACCTAAACACTTCAGAGCTGGTGAACTCTTACTGTTAAGAGTTCATCTCAATATTCTATCAGCCACTTGTAGAGGAAGCAATATGTGAAAAAGCCAATGGAGCTCATCGTTACAACTCCTTTGCCTTAAATTGAGTCCACTGGTCCTAGGAATTGTTATTTAGAATCCCATTTTGGAAAATCAGACCCTCCCTGAGCCCTTAGATTGTGGTGCTGACTGAAGGACTATACTTGGGAAGGCAAATTCATGCTCATAATATGTAGCAATGCTAATAAGGATAATTATTGCCCTTTCAAGGGAAAAATGGGTCCACTGTAATCAACTTGACATGTAATGGTAGTTGGCTTTGCTGCAATCAGGCTAGAGCACTTGGCAGCAGCAATGGCCAGTTCGGCCTGTTGAGCAAAAGCTCATGCTGGTGGGTCCTGATGTGCTAATTTATAGGCACTGGGTAACTGAGATGAAGGATGGCTAAACTCTACAAGTCATCCCACCCACCTGGGGTTTCAGTACTTTTCTAAGTTGTCACTGATATGAGACACAAGGACCCACTTTGTGTCCACTCCCAAGTGTCTATTCGTATGCCCCTTCCCTTCTTCAGGTTTATGTTCCTTCAGTCTTGACCCCTTCCCACTCCAGCTCCTTGACAATAGCCAAGGCATGCTCTACCACCAAAAGATCGTATGTGTCCTTATCTCAGTCACTTCTCTTCCCACACAAAGGTGATGGTTTGGTGCACTGCTCTAAGCTCTGCCCCTGGAGGCTTTCCCTTATACTACTCTTTTAAATCTACTCCTCTCTTGAGCTATAGAGTGGCTATGTTCTCTTTTTGTCCCACACCAACAGGTTGAGACACTCCCTTGAGGAATCAGGCCTGGGTATGTTTCCTCTACTGTTAGGTAGAGATATAGGGAAGTCCTCCATATACATGTGAGCTGGTAGAAATACATTGCTACAGATGGAATGTTTATGACCCCCCTCATATGTTGAAGCCTAGACCCCAATGTGATGGTGTTTGGAAGAGATGATTAAATCCTGAAGGCACAGCATTCATTAATAAGATTAATGTCCATGTTAAAGAGGCTCCAGAGAGGTCCCTCATCCCATTTGTCATGGGAAGACACAAGAAGATGCATCTATGAACCAGAGAGTGGGCTCTCACCAGATGATAGATTTGCTGGTGCCTTGATCCCAGAAGTTCCAATCACCAGAATGGTGAGAAATAATGTTTATTCTTTAGAATTATCTTTATTCCTTATTATTCATTATCTTTATTCTTTAGAACCCCCCCCATATGATATTTTGTGATAGTAACTTGAATGGACTAAGGCATATATCAACACACCAATAACCAGGAGATTGGGGAATCTGGGCCACCTATTTATGTAACTTGTGCCTCCTGGACCTTTTGGGGAACAATTTCAAATATTTCATTTCTATCATGAATTGCTTGTTTCAATGTTCCCTTATGTTTGGCAGAATAATGGACACCCAAAGATGTATGTGTTCTAATCCTGGAAACTTTGGCTGTGTTAGAATGTGGAAAGAGGGAATTAAGACAGAAGGAATGGAGTCTTGCTCAACTCTTTATTTTAAACCAATGATATGCACACTTCTAACTTGCAGAACTGTAAGATAATAAGTTTTTGTTATTTTAACTGGTGAAACTTGCAGTAATTTGTTATGCCAGAGTAGAAAACTAATGTTAACACCTGGGCTTATGACTTTTAGTTGGGATAGTACCTAGGTTATGAAAGGCAGCTGCAATTTTATAGTCAGTTAATGTCACTTAATTATCATGTCTCAGGTGTCAGGAGTTACTCAGTCTTTCCTTGGTGCTAAGGCAGATCAAAGATGGTTTTCTTCTCCTTTCCTCCTTTCTTTTGCCTATGAATAGTTTTGTGCTGTAAATGTCATGGTCTTATTCTAGAACTTGAGAGAACTGCATTCTCCTGTTGAAGCTTGCCAGAGATTCTGCATGGCACCTTACCTACCATGGACACCTCTGGCATCATGAGATCTGTTCCATTAATGGCCCAAGTGGCAGGGCTGATGGAAACATAGTCTGAACCTGTTGCAGGCTTTACTTCTTTTGTTCCTAGCCAAAACTTGGGACCCTCTGAGTCAGCTGATAAGTCATTCTGGGTAACCTTCCCATCTCTGGTGTACGTTGTTTTCAGCATTCCATCAAGTGCTCTGCTGCTTAGTGGTGGGAAGTGATAGGCACGATAACGTTTTCCTTTGGAGAAGACTACCTCAGTGTGGTCCTAGCATAGTGCTTCGCAAATTTTAGCAGGCAAAGGAATCATTTGAGGAGCTGTTCAACTCAGTTTCCTAAGTCTCTCCCAGAGATTTTGATTCAGTTGGTCTGGAGTGAAAACTGAAAATTTGTGTTGCTAACGAGTTCCTAAGTGATGCTGATGCCTCCAGTCCACAGACCACACTTACACTGAAAAGCACAGTTGTAGCCACTGGATTCCTATATTGGTTACCAATGTGAGAAGATCATGAACCTGAAGGGTTTGTCTTCTACCCACTGATGTGTGTGTGTGTGTGTGTGTGTGTGTGTGTGTGTGTGTGTGTATGGTATCCAAAGAACTAATGTAATTACTTTACCAAGCTCTCCTGCTTGTTATTATCGTCAATACAGTGGACCACTGTCATGTTCTGCAGAATTTCAAAATAATCAACATCCCTTTGGACAATATAGTGACAAAGAAAATGAGAATTAACATACACCTGGGGTGAAACCATAAACGAAGATTGCCATCTATCCTATGTGATTGGAAATTGCCTTTTATTCTTCTTTTTGTTGAGTATTAAGAAGAGTGCATTTGCCAGCTCAGTAGCTGCATCTCAAGACCTTATACCAGTGTTGCTCTGTTCCGGTGAAGATCCTGAACACTAGTAAAGTTGCTGCAGTTGGGTCTATTGTTTATTTAGATTAACAGTGGTTCACCATCATCCTCTGTGATCCACTTGGTTGCAGCAAGTCCCATATCACTGAATTAAATGAGATATATGGGGACCACAACCTCTGCAATCTTTATGTTTTCAGAGTGGCTCTAGTTTTTGCCATTTTAGCTGGGATGAGTTATTGCTTCTAAATTATCCTCTTGGCTAGGGTATCGAGTATTTTCAGGGGTTTTCACTTGGCCTTTCTCCTGTAATGGCTCTCATTCTGCTGAGCAGGAACCAATGTGAGGGGTCTTCCAGCTGCTAAGTATATCCGACCCAATTAAGCACTCTGTAACCATAAAAATTATCACAGTGTGGGTTGGCAGACTCAATGGACATTTATGGAATAGATTTGGGCCAAAACTCCATTTATCACCTGGCTTTCACATACCCACTCTAATAAGGATGTTTCTCTAGTGTTAGTGTCGGCTCAAATGCTGGATCAAACAGCCCTGGAAATTTCTGGGCTGTATCCATTTCTGCAGCACATGGTGTGATGTACACGGTACACTTTCTTCAGTGTGTGATCCTTTGGAGAAGGACTGGAAAATTAGTACTGCATATTCTTGCTGAGGCTTTGCAGGATTTTCTGCAAGAGTATCTAGCATCTCCCTTAGTCACAGGATTCTGGATCTGAGAACTGGCTCAGATTTGGAAACAAGGTAAAAGATTATTACCTTCTATTGAGCAACTACTTCCAGAATTCATCATATGCTCTTGGTATACTTTGGTTATATAAATAAAGCAATACCCTTATTGCTTTCCCAACTAGCTTCCCCTAGCAAGGCCATGGTCTAGTACTCTTTGTCACAGAGCCCTGCAGTTCTAGGTTTCTACTTGCTTTTCCAGCATTGCTGTCTATTATGATCATTAAATCCACTTTGCCTCTGATGGTTAAGAGTTACCACCTTGTTTCTGGAATTCTATCATTCTTATTAGTATTAGGGATCCTACTTTCATGGAAGCATGTCTAACTATCAACCCTGTACTATAGAGGAAGTTACCACTGAGCTTTTCATCAAGGTCAAGTTCTCCTTCACTAGCACATTCTTTCTTTTTTTAGTGACAGTACTTCTTTGAGTTTTCCCAGAGAAGATAGTCAGCTGGTGACTTGTCTGATCTTATGTAAAAATTCTTTCTAACATGCATACCTCTGAGCCTGTTGATACTTTCATCAAAACTCTGCCAAGGCAATTCCAACATCTCTGCTTTATTTCCTGCAAAACAGCATTGTTTCTGGGATTGAAGAAGAAAGCATTTCAGCAGAATATGTTTCCCAGCTCTTGGCATCATTGCCAGAATGTTAAGTCTATGATCATTGGAGAATAGGTCTGTATCAGTAAACTTTCCACTTATATTTCACTTATAAGTGTTAGTTATACTGCCTTATATTTCACTTCTTTAGTCCAACAACCTCTAGATCCCAGTTACATTGTCTTAAATCTTTTCAGTGAGTGTTAATCATGCCCTGCAGTTCTTTTGAAAAATAATCACTTTCTTCTCAAAGCACAGATAACACTTCCCAGCTTGAGCCTTGCCGAATCTTGATCCTTATTATTGGCTTTGTAACAATGAGAGAAAGCAGAGACATATCTTGAGGACAAGCTTACTCTTTTAAGGCATGCCCTCTAGGAGTCCCCTTTGCATGATGTTTGAGAAATAAGTCTGATCTCTTCTAGCAAGGGCGGAGATATCTACCTCTGACATAGATGTCTACCTCTAAGCTCATAGAGTTCAGAGGAATCTGCTTCTTCAAAGTTTTCAATAACCAGCATAGAAGACCTACTGGGTTGTACATTCAGCCTTCTTTGTAATTCTGCCACTCACAATGAAGTCTTGAGCCTCATCTCTAGCACAGTTTGCCATCTTGAGATGAAAGTCTCTATAAATGCTACCGTGGATATACTCTGGCATTCTCGACATGTTCTGAGTTGATAACTGATCAGCCCAAGTCTGTTAATTTCTTCCTTTAGTGCGTCTCTGGTGGTGAACAAATCTAATGCCACAATCCTTAAAGTGGCTTCTGTGCCCATGTCTTTCAAGCACTAGATCTGTTGCATAAGCTGCATATCCCTTTCCATCCAATCAGGGAGAATCCTCAAGTGAACATGATTCTACAGCTTGATAACATCTCTCCTTCACTCCAGAAATGGAAACAGAGTCCTCCTTGTCATTTGGGTAGGGAGTGATCCAGTTTCAGAAGCCCACCTGAGGGTCTTCTTCATAGTATGACTTCTTTATCAATTTTTGTGGGCTGGTTCACGCCAGATCTTGAGGCAACACTTTGAATTTAAGTGGTTTATTAGGGAGGTTATCCCAGAAAACCTGCTAGGGGACAGAAAAAGGACAGGCAAAGAACAAAAACCTGTAGAGTTTCTATTAATGGGAAAGTTACTGGGCAAGCCAGGCTCAATAGTAATGGGAATCTCAAAGTTGTTCCCCTGCAAGAGCCAAGGAGCATATAGAATTTATTTCCCTACTTTTCTCTACCACTGGCTCATCTTTGTCCTTGGTACTTTCAGCCCATCTTATATGCGGGCTGAAAGAAAGCCCTTAGAGCAGGGTTCAGAAAACTTTAGCCTACAGGTTAAATCCAGTACACTTAGTTTTGCAAATCAAGTTTTATTGAAACACAACTATTTCCATTCTCTTTTGTCTATGGTTCCTTTTACATTAGAAGGACAGAACTGAGTAGTTGCAAAAGATACTGTCCAACAGAGTCTAAAATATCTGGCCCTTTATAGAAAACAAAAATATTAGCTCTTAGAGTGGCAAGTGTTTATAAGTATACCCAAACAGTGATCGCTGAAGTGGACAGCAGTACACATGTACTGCAATTTATTTAACTATCCATGATTGGTAGTTACTTAGGTTGCTTCCCATTTTTGCTTTTGTAGAAAATACTGCAAAAATAACCTCACATATATGTCTTAGCACACTTTGTGCACATTTTCTCAGTGCTTTTTTTTCACCATTTCATTGTGGTATACCTGTATTAAAATAAATTAATAAACAATTAATACAGTTGGAAGCATTTGAACATATGTATACACCTATGCTACCATCACCACAATCATAAACATATCCATCACTTCCAAAGTTTTCTTGTATTTCTTCCTATTTTTGTGTGATAAGAATACTTAACATGAGGTCTACCTTCTTCTTAACAAATTTTGAAGTGTGCAATCCCAGATCATCAATTATAGGCATTACACTGTGCAACAGATCTCTGGGACTTACTATATCTCTAGAACTTACTGTATAACTGAAACTTTATACCCAAATGACAATACCCACTTTCCCATTCCCTAGTGACCACTAGTATCTTCTGTGCTTCTCTAAATTTAACTATTTTAGAAACATTATATAAATGGAATATTTTACAGAATAAATTCTTAGAAGTAGAATGTTAGTTGTAAGTACTAACATTTTAAATTTGTAATATGGCCTAATTAACCTCCAAAATTATACATTTTTACACTTCCTGCATGTGAAGATTTCTATACCATTACCATAACTGGGTGTAATGCTTTACTCGTAGGGTGGAAATTTGGGTGCATATGAGTCTGTGGACCAGGAAAGAAAACTGGGCTGGAGGCAGAGATTTGAAAACTATCAATATACAAGCAACAATTAAGGTCAAAATAGTACCTGAGACCACTCAGGACTACCAAACTCCTCATTATCTGATCTTTCCATTCTTTTATTCAGAAAACAAATATTGAGTGTCTATTATTTTCTTGAATTTTTTGGAATGTGTCCACATTGTCAAGGTCACTAGGTCACCCATATTTAGGCACTCAACTATTCAGATTCTCAGAATCAGCCCTCCTATATGGTCTGGGTTATCAGCCAACTCTTTGCCATCCCTGGTCATATTCTAATGTGAGCTTTGTGATACATGTGGCTGCTTTTTGCAAGACCCAGGCAGGATATGATAATCATTTCTATCTTAGACAGCTGACATGTTTCATTAACTTTGAACCTCAAAGAAAAGAATTTAAGGTTGAGGCTCCACCACTTCATCCCAGAAAATACCTTTTGCTTCAAGAGTAAAAATGATTCCAATATAAAGTCATATCTCAGGTCCTAATTCAGTCAAAATACACTGGTCATCCACCTGTCCCCAGTAGTATAAGTGGTTATGAGTTTAAGTTTTGTGCAACAAAACCTTGTTTTAGAAGAACAAGTTCACTTAGTAAGAAGGTGTCTCTCCTGCTCCTCTTTGGGAGATATTTTCCCATTTTATCTTTGGTTCTTGTGATGGGTCCAACAAGTGGATCAGAGAAGATGAGTCCTGATTCCCTTTTAAATGGCAGGGTATGCAGGGATGTCCCTCATCTGATGGTTGTCCTGGACACTCCAGTCTTTCCTTCCCTCCCTCCAGCATGTTTGCCATCCTCCAGGCAAGGAAGCACCTGACCTGACTATCTCCAGGTGACTCTTCATGCTACTGACTTCTAATTCTACTATTTCTCACTCTGATAAGCAATCTTTTATTTTCACAGCACAAGAGACAAACCAAAAAGTCTGGTTTTAGACTTTTAGGAAACGGCCCTCTTCTTCATCTTAATAGCAAATGAGAACTATGATAGGTCATTTTCCTAAGTCTGCCTGTTTTCCCCAAAGTGCTTACATTTTGAAAGTGAGTCATGTCTCTTCTAATTACACAAGTCTTTTAAATGCTCAAAGGAGCAAAGTTCTAAGTTATAGTCACTCAACAGCCTATCCTGACCCCCTCTGAAACCCTCCCCTCCTCCAGAAACCCTTCCTCAATACTCCTCCTCCCATGAGCACCCCCAAATAGAGAGATCTATCAAATTGTACTATAATTATTTATGAACTTGCCTATCTTTATTCAGTTTTTGATTCTTGGAGAATTAGTAGCCTTTCTCATTAGAGTAATTTATAACATTTTGGGCCTAGAATTTGCCCGCATAATGGATGGGTGGATTGATGGATGGATGGAGTAGGAATCTGAAGAAAAATGACAAGAATCCTGTGGGTACTTCCATTTGCCCATGTCCATGACTATTTTGGCATGGAGCTAAACCATAATATTTCATGTTATAAAAATGTTATAACATTTTAAAACATTTTTACCATGTGTATATTGTTTTAAAGTTTTAAATGATGCAAAAGGGTGTACAATGAATAGCATGGCTCCCTCCCATCCCTGCCTCCAAGTTCCCCTTTTTTCCCTTCTCTGATGGAACCACGGTTAGCTTTACTCATGGATCTTTTCCAAGCTGGTCTATGCATGTAGTAACGTGTCAATTTCATAACCCTTTGCTCCTCTGCAGAATCTGCCTTGGTTCCTGTGACTCCCAGCAAGGCCTTTGGATAAACGAAGCATCTTTAAAGTGAGGAGGAATGGGTGCCATACTCCCAGGACATACCAGAAGGCCAAGGGTCCATACCAGGAGATGAGAGAAAATCACTTGCTGCCTTGAATAGGTTAAAGATGAAGTCTACATAAATGGCTCTATAAACTGGAGTTCGATATGGGTATTCTCAAGTCCCCACCTGCACCCATCCCAATGTCCGTCTATCAGCAGTCTCTGATTGTCCTAGTCTTGACTAGAGCATAGACTGGAGTTTTGCAACAAACTGCTCAGACCCTAAAGCTCTCTCTTGATAACACCATCTCTCTGCTCACCCCAAAAGTCCTCCTGGGCAGTCCTGAGGAGACCCTCACCCACACCTATCTCCTCTGCCAATTCTGGCATGAGACGGATGCCTTGGTTTGTCTGAACTTGGATACAATTTGCAAAAGCCTGTGATTTTGTAGGAGTTGAGACTGTGAGGCAGCCATTGTTTACTGGATGAGAGTCTTGGCATTCCTAATCGCACCCGCCTCAGGCTCCAGGAGCATGAAGAAACCCTATTTACTAGCATTCAGTGGGCCTCTGGGTGTTATTTCAGATGCGGAATAATTAGCAATATGCCCAAGAAGCAACAAAGCCTTGAATGGTATTTAGTGACAATTATTCAGCCAAACCATTGCTTACTATTATAGGGGCTTATTAGCACCAAATTGTTTCGATAGGAAGTGGCATCAGCAATAAAAATAATGGCTGCAGCTTGCTGTGCAATTCCAGAGTCAGCAGAATGGGGCTGGAATGTGTTCATGTCTCCTTTACATTCCCCAGAAATTCAGGGGGACCCACTGGGATGTGTTGGCAGCAAAGGGAATTGACTTAGGAAGATCACAGTAGAGAGCAGGCAGGGCTGTGCACTGACAATCATTTGCTCCCTCCTCTCAGAGTTTATATGTGAAGACACTGTAGGGAGAAAGCTCTTCTGTATATCTGTCCCAACTTCCCTTTGGGGAGGGTTGTGGGACACCAAGGGACTTGCTGGCATCCTCTAACTTGTCACCCTTCATACCTGTACCCCTGAAATATAGAATGTGAGTGCTGGGAGGAACTTGAGAGCAAATGACTTAATTTTACAAACCAAAATAATCCATGTTCAGAGATTTCATTTAGCTTCTATAAGGTCACACAGCTAGGCTGGGATGAAAATCTGGGTAAACTACGCATGCCCTTTTCCTGTATCTTTCTTTCATCCTGGATTTCATTTTTTATTGGTGCATATTGAGTACATAGAGTGGTGAGTCATTGTACACATGTGTAACATCATCTGGTCAGTTTCATGCCCCATTATCTCCCTTTACTCTCCCCTCCTCCCTGCCACTTGTCTTTTTCCTCTACTCCAGGGGTCTCCCTTCTACTTCCATGACATCCCTAGTTTTTCTTTCCCTTTTAGCTTTCACATATGAGAGAAAACATGTAACATTTGTCTTTCTGAGTCTGGCTTATCTCACTTAACATGCTACTTCCCAGATCCATCCATTTTCTTACAAATGGCTTAATTTCATTCTTCTATATGGCTAAATAAAACTTCATGTGTGTATACATATCCTAGTTTTTTATCCATTCATCTGTTGACAGGCACCAAAGCTGATTCCATAACATGGCTTTTGTTAATTGTGCTTCAATAAACATAGGTATGCATGTATCTCTAACGTATGTTCACTTTATTTCTTTTGGATAAATGCCAAGGGGTGGTACAACTGGATCATACATATGGTAGTTCAATATTCAGTTTTCTGAGGAGTTTCCCTACTGATTTCCATAATAGTTGTACTAACTTACATTTCCCCAACAATATATAAAAGTTTCTCTTCCCACCCCTGCATCCTCTATAGCCTTTTTTGTTTAATTATTGCTATTCTGACTGGAGCGAAATGGAATCTCAATGTAGTTTTGATTTGCATTTTCCTGATGGTCAAAGATGTTGAACATTGTTTCATATCATTGTTGGTCATTTGTATTTGTTCTATTTGTTCTTTTGAGAAGTTCCTGTTTAGTTCATTTGCCTGTTTATTGAATGGATTGTTTGTTTTAATGGGTTGAGTGTTTTGAGTTCTTTATATACTCTGGATGTTAATCTCCTGTCAGAAGAATAGCTAGCAAGGATTCTCTCTCGTTCTGTTCTGTAGGCTATCTCTTCACTCTGTTAATTGTTTCCTTTGATGTGTAGAAGATTTTTAATTTGATGCCCCCCCATTTGTCAATTCTCGGTTTTATCGCCTGAGGGATGGAGTGCTATTCAGGAAACCATTGCTTGTGCCTATATGTTTGGGTGTTTCTCCTATGTTTTCTTCTAGTAGTTGCAGAGTTTCTTGTCTTAACTCTAAGTCTCTGATCCATTTGAAGTTGTCTTTTGCAGTCAAGTCCATGAGTCAACTTTTCAGGGTATAAATGTCTTGAACACTTTGACAGAATTAAAGGGGGTGAAGTATATGCAGAATCAGTAACTTGGAGCTGTAGACATGGCTCCATGAACTTGACTCAGCTTCAACTGTCTGTAGTCTCCAGTCTGATTTCATCCTTCATGTTTAAGTGAGTTGGTAAGTTTTGATGAGACAGCATGTCTGAGGATTGATTACTTAGGAAATTGGCCCCCTCCCTCAGCTCTCTAATTTACAGTATTTATCTTAGGAATGATGGAAAAGTGTTACAACAAACAGATTTAAGATTTACATAAATAAAAAGACTCCATAAGTAGATGAAATGTAATAGAGATGAATAGAAATCTTCACATTTGGGTTTTAAAAATCAGTGCATGCATAAGAAGGAAAGCTATGTTCAAATATGACTGAATATTTGGGAGTTTTAATAACAAATGCTATGTAAGTCAGTGTCTTAGTCTGCTCAGGCTTCTGTAACAAAATCCCAGAGACTTGGTGGCTTAAACAGCAGTGGTCCAGTTCTCTCTGTTCTGGAGGCTGGATGTCAGGGATCAGGGCACCAGCATGATTGAGCTGGGGAGGGCTCTATTCCAAGCTTGCAGACCACCACCCTCTTCCTGTGTGCTCACATGGTCTTCTTCTGTGGGTGTATGTAAAGAGAGGCATCTTACTTTCTCTGCTTGTGAGGCCATTGATCCTCTCATGAGAGTTTTACCTCCTTGACCTCACCAAAAGCTAATGACCTCCCCAAGGCCCCATTTCCAAATGATACCACATTTTGGGTTAAGGCTTGAACATATGAATTTTGGGGAAATATAATTCAATCTATTACAGTCAGCCTTGCTAAGTAAAATGAATTTTAAAAAGTCAAATATAAACTTCTGTTCAATTAAGAAAATATGTTGTAAGTGAGAAAGGAGGTGGTAAAACCATCATGGGTCAGCTTATAACTGGGATAAATGGATTCCTCACTTTGTGGAGCCTTTGCTGAAATAACATTGGTGGGAAGGATGGGTTCAAAAGTGTTACCCACCCAGAGTTCTAGGGGTAAAAATCATTATGTTGAAGAAAAATTGTAAATGAATACTAAAAGAGATTCAAAATTTTATCCCAAATAGCAATTCATCTGTTACTAGCTAAACCACTTCAGAAAAGTAGTGCTGTACTCTTTGTCTGTTGGCACAGGTCTGGGAGAAATCATGCGGGGGATTTCTATATAAAATGACAATGTCTGACTTTGCATTTTAATTGGCAGGCCAAGCTGGAAATCTGGAGACAACTTGAGAACAACTTAGATGGTCTCACTGGACCCCATGACCAAGTTTCAATTCAGCAATGGATTTAAAATATTGAGCACACTAAGACAGTTGCCACTTTAATCAGTATTTAGATATTTTAAGAATACCTAAATAGTTTAATCTCTATTTCTATTAATTGTTCCCTAGTCTTGAATTTTTTTTTTACTTTTTAAAGTAGAAATGGGAACCATGTTGATACTTAATAAATTACTTTAAAACAGAATTATCTTTACAGGGAAAAAATGTTTTCTTGTATGAGAGAACACGAGTGACTGGTAAAATAACTTAATAATACATGAATATCTGGGAGCAACTCCATCACCCCAAGATTAGAGCCAGAGAACATTTTCTTCTAGAGCCAAAAATCAAAGTTATATGGGAATAATCATAAATTTCACCCCAGTAAAACTTATTATAATGGGCAGGAAATTAAAAGCAACAGTCCCACCAGTAGTAAAAAGAAATGATACAACTTCAAGACACAAAATTTCAGAAGTATCAGTCACAGAGAAAAGATCAGAAGATCCCTGGATGCTGTGTAACTGGTTGCATTGATTGTGTTGGAGCCCCCTCCACTCAGGTCACTTCCCCAGAAATACAACCTGAGGGTGGGAGGAGTAGAAGGGAACTTATGTGAAACAACCCTTTGAAATTCCATTACTTGCCCCCAACATGGGGAGATGTGGGTGTAAGCTGTGCAGCCATCCCAGGACATAGGTGTCCCAAACCAGAGGGATGAAGCCTCTCCTGCTACTTTGATCCCACCAGACACAGGAAAACACAGACAGGAAAGTGGAAGGGATTGTAATCAGTAGGAGGCAATTATCCCCAGGAAGAAACAAGGATTCAGAAAGACAGAAGACAAGGAGAAAATGCTTAAAACAAGGTCCTCTGAGAAAACTGGAGGATGAAAGGGAAAAAACAAATGAAAGCTGAGACTCTGGAAGGACTAATGACAGGCTACAGCCCCTCCAAATCCAGAAGACAACAGATGTGCATATGTGCATGCACATGTATGGAAATACCCGGAAACCACGAAAACAGGGATTACGTAGGAAAGAGAAAACATTAAAGAAAGAAAATGTAATGAGATAAGAATTAAGATCAATTAAATCCTTTGTATCAATAAAAACTAATAGTCTAAACTTAATCTATTATAAACTTACATATTAAGAGGAAAGAAAGTTTAGGTTGGAGGTTTTGAATAAAGACCCAGTAGAAGGGAGGAAGTGAGCCATTTGTGTATGAGGGGAAAGAACAGGTGTGGGGAGCCTGTGGGTGGAGGTTGCAGAGTGTGTTCTAAGAATAGCCAGAAGACCACTGCTGCAGAGCGCAGCAAATGGCAAATGGAGGGGAAAGTCGTGGGAGACGAGCTCACTGAGGTGAAGTAGGGTAGAATAACCACAGTGAACTGAGACTCCTTCCTTTCTCTCTTCTCTTTTTCTTTTGAAGGGGAGGAAGAGGTAGAGAATAAGAAGCCCTTGGAGGCATTTAGACAGTCATGCTATAGGTGCCATGCTGTAACTAATTTTTAAAAATTTTATTTTAAATTCTCAGCACACACACACAATAAGTTGGTAAGGTGATGGATATGTTAATGAACTGAACTGAATCTTTCTTCACTCTATACATAGATCAACGTATCACACTGTACCCCATAAATACACACAATTATCATCACTCAATTTTAACAGCACACTTTGGCTGCTGCATTGAAAGTAGGCTCTGGGGGATAAGGGAGAAACCATGACACAAGACATTACCAAGACAAGGGCCAGGTAACAGAGGTGGTGAGAAGTAATCAGACTTAAATGTGTAGTGAAGTTAGGGCCAACAGTATTTTTCACTTGTGGGAGAGTTGGCCTTAGCTAATGAACAGACTTCATGCATTATAACTGGAGAAAAGAGGTAAGTGATGGGCACAGGAGCCCATGGGAAGATAATGTTGGTAATGTTGTTGGTGGGAATTTGTGGAAGCTCTGTTCTGAGGGCTGCTCATTCCTCAATGAAGTAAGGAACATGATCACCAGCAAACAGTAAGGTGGGGAGATGTTAGAGTAGAGAGGGAAAGGAAACAGCTACTTAAAATGAGGAGAATGGATGGACTAGGAAAAGATGGTACAGTCAGCTAGCGATAATTTAAAATGAGAATGATCAACATGACTGTGTGGTTGACTCCAACCACACCCAGCTCTATAGACGCCAGCAGCACGAAGTGGAGGTAGAGGGGAAGAGAAGGCGAGAAGGCGGAGTAACCAAGAGAGGGATGAAGGAAAGAAGAGTAAGGGAGCTGGGTGATTACTATGCAAAACCATGCATTTAAACAGGGTGAGGATTACTGTGGGAATCAGAGAGGTTAAGGGATGAGGAAAATAAGTAAGGTAGATGGATTGATTGAAAGTCTCAATGGAGAAAGGTTTTTTGAGTTGGGTTTAATTTGGAAAGATAAGAGGCAGTGATTGTTGAGTTGGACTAAGGAAAATTAATTAATAGACATCCTACCTTATATCCATCAAATTGACAAAAGATAGAATCCCCATGTGCTATTGTGATTTGTAATAATAGTCTATTTATTATAAATTTTAATATTTGTCCATCTTTTAATCCTTGTTCATAGAAAAAACTCTTAAAATCCTTGTAATTTCCTAAGTGATAAAAGGTATGAATGTGAAAGTAGTGTCTTTTGTTATTTATAACAAGCCTCTTTCCACCACCCTGCTTTAGTAGCTCTTAGAGAGCTCTTGAGGCTGGGCATGATGGCACACATCTGTAATACCAGCAGCTTGGGAGGTTGAGGCAGGAGGATCACCTGTTCAAAGCTGGCCTAAGCAACTTAGCGAGACTCTGTCTCAAAATAAAAAATAATAAAAAGGGCTTGGGGTGTGGCTAAGTGGTTAAGCACATCAGGGTTCAATCCCTAGTGAAAGACGGGGGGCGGGAGAGAGAGGAAGAGGAGGAGGAGGAGGAGGAGGAGGGGGGGGGGAGGGACAGAGACTGAGTTGATTATCAATGGCCAATGATTTAGTCAATCATGAGAGCTTCTGGGTTGGGTAACACAAGGATGTCCTGAAAGGGTAATGTGCTCAGAGAGGGCATGGGGTCTCTGTGTCCTCATATCTTTTCTGTGCATCTCTTCCATCTGGCTCTACCTGAGATATATCCCTGGTACAGTGCAGGTAATCTAGTAACAATAGAATCAGAGGAGGGGGTCATGGGAATCTCCTATTTATAGTCAGTTGATTAGAAACAGGTGAACAGCCTTAACTTGTGATTGACGTCTGAGAAGGGGAGATGGGGCAGTCTTGTGAAACTTAGCCCTTAACCTGTGGCCTCTCTGCTAACTCCAGTTAGTGTCAGAATTGAACTGATTTGTGACCAGAAATGAAGTGTTGAAGTATTGGTGTGAGTATAGGAGGAGAAGCATCTTGTTTTATCCTCACCCAGATAATGCTGTTAGTGAGGATGATGGATAAATAGGGATCTTCATGTTCTGCTGGTAAAAATGCAGCAATTCTTCAAAGCAAACTGGCAGAACTTAGTGAGTTTAAAGAAACTTAATATCCCAAGTTCTATTATCCTGACCATAGTCAGGAGAAGCTCCATGGAGCCCATAGAGAGATGTACAAGGCAGGGTTCATTGTAAGATTATTTTCAGGAGCACAAAGTTGAATGCAACCTAGATGCCCATAATACATCTACACATAATAAGAACACACATTTACCCACATATGCATGCATGCATGTATGTATGCATGTAAATTCTTAAAATGTAAGTTCTTTAAAATTCCTTAAAATGTAAATTCTTTAAAATTCTTAAAAATGTCCAGAAAAGAAAACTTATTTTTAGTTTGACAACTTTGTAGAAAGGAACTGGAAGTGAAGGGAGGAAGACAAATTCATTTCCCATTCATTTTGGTACCATACAGCTTTTTTAAAAAATGTACATGTAATGTATTTCTTATTATTTTAAGGTTAATAGTGTTACTTGGGTGGTTGAATATAGAACCTTTTACATTTTCTTCATATTTTTCAGGTTAAAAAAACAAAGTAAAACACATGACCTTGCAAGTGTGACTTAGAAATGTTGACTGAACACCTGCTACATGCATGGTGATAGGCCAAAGCTGACCTTGCAAAGATAGACAACTTTTGTTCTGAAGGAGTCCCCACTGAGGCAGGAGAAACATGGATTTGTACAAAATATTACTAAATATTATGGAGCAGTAGTGGAAAGAAGTTCAAGGTGGTCTGGGAGCACCAAAGTACCAGACTGTTCAAAGCCCCAATTCTAGAGTTCAGAAGTGGAAAACATTCTGGAAGCAGGTGGTGAGATGAGGAGTGGGAGTGTGTGCTCTGGAGGAAGGACACATCAAGTGACTGGACTCTGAACTTTGCTTTCTTGTTTATAAAAAAGTGACTAAACACTTATCTCACAGGTTGCACACAGATTAAATAAAATCATTTCTATAAAAAGCCTGGCTCATAGTGGCATTCAAATCTGAGTGCTTTTTCCCTTCCTCTGACTCATACCAGAAGCCAGGAAATTGCACCAGGTAGGTGTTCCCACTTTTTCCAGGTTGAAAAAACAACAACTAAAAACCCCAGAGGTAAATCTTGCCCAACATTACTGGCTCACAACAGGCAGAACCTGGGGAAAGCACAGGTCTGATGTGTAGGTGGATGCTCCTTATGTGGTACCTATAAGGTAGTGACACTTAAACATGTCCAGTTTCCTGTTTTGTGACAGGGCAGGAAGAGGTGGTGAGGAGGGCATGTGGGTCACTCTGTTCTAAAGCACAGACTGTTATGCTTGAAGAAATGCCACGCTCCAGGTCTAAAAGGAACTATTCACCACAGTGACCCAGGAACCTGAGGCCCTTACCTATCTCTCTGTGCCTCCCACCCTCATCCCCAGCATGGACCAGCCTGTGATGAGCAGAGGCTTCTGATTCATGCTACCAGATCTATTTATGAGTGTGTCTCACTGTCATCACAACTTTTCATAACACCAAGTGCATTCAAACACTTTGGATGCTTTAATGAGCCAAAATTTTATGGTGGGATGCACTTGAGAAATAAGAAGGGGGCCCTTAGATGCTCAGTTTGTAATAGAGATGAGGTGAAATGTTCTTTTCTCCATTTTTAAATACTTGTCCACATCAAGTAGGAGAGGTGGAGGGAACTTCAACAGCCAAATGCAGCTCACCCTGTTCTTAAATTCTCAAGGAATTCCGAGGGTGGAAGGCAATGAAATAATTAGCACTGCATTTCTGAAGGGCAGCTGCAGACAAACCTCACCAAAGAGGCAGCTGGGTATCTGCAGAGGCTAAATTGACGAACGGGGCTCTTCAAACACTTCTTGCCAATCATCTCAATTACAGATGACCCTGCAGAGCAGTGTTCCACAGAATGCTAGTTTAATGTTGTCTTGCTCTGTGTAGAAAGCTTGGGTTAAATTTTAGTTGTGCCCATGATTAAACAAAAGACTGTCCTTTTTAAAAATAACTGAATGAATACAGTGAGTACTTCTGCTCTCCATAGTTCTTTAGGCCTGAAGAGCCCTTAGTTCCTGGTCTGGGCTGCTCAAGCCTTCATCCAGTAGAGTGCCTGTGGGATTCATCTTCCACCACCAGGCTCTGCTTTAAAGAACTGTTGAGAACAGAAATACTCCACAGTCTGTACGTGTTTTTTTTTTTCCCCCAAAAGGAGATAACCTTTTTGTTTAATAATAAGTACAGCTAAAACTTAACCCTAACTTTTTATACAGAGCAACAAACAGGGTACCAGCTCTATAGGTACCTTAACAAGTTGAAGAAAAGTTGAACATGATGTCTCCTAAACTATATCTTCTCAGTGTTTTTTGGTGTGGGAGGTCTTTAATCATTTGAGCCCAGTTTATTCCTGAATCAGATAGTAGCATATTCCTTCTGTTGTATGCATAATTTGCTGTAAATAGGAGGCAAGCTTCTTAATGTCCTTCAGGAGAACAGTTCTATCTGTATGTACATTAAGCTCAGAAAATATTTATCATCTGTTATATTGCCAGTACTTACTGAGTATTTTACTATGTGCAAAAAACTTCTATAAGTGCTACACGAGCATTAGCTTATTGGATCCTCTTAACATCTCTTCGGCATAAGTGTCCTTATTACTCTCATTTTGCATATAAGGAAATTAAGGCTTTATAAGCAATTCCCCCATTCCACCAACAAGGTGTATATTAGCTACCTATCATTCCATAACAAATTACCCCACAACGCAGAGGCTTAAAACAATATGTATTCATCATCTCACACACTTTCCAGATCAGGACTTCAGGAATTGCTTTATTGGGTACTTTGGGATCAGGATCCCTCTGAAAGTCACAGTCATGATGTCAGGTGGAGCTACATCATCTGGAGGTTTGACAGGGGCAGGAGGATCCTGCTGCCAAGATGGTTCACTCATATGGCTGGCACGCCAGTGCATGTTTCTGGAAGGAGGCTGCAGTTTCTCACCACATGGGCATCTCCAGGGGCTGGAATAATATTTTTGCAACATTGCAGATGATTTTTTCCAGAGTGAGTAATCCAACGAAGAGAGCAAGACAGAAACTTCAATATTTTTATAACCTAGCCCCAGAAGTCATACATTGGCATTTTCACTATCTTCTACTGTGCAAAAAGTACTGTCATGATCCAGTGAGGGACATTTCTACACAAGGGCATGGCTATCAGGAGGAGGCAATCATTGGGGGACATCTCAGAGACTGGCAGAATCTGGATTTTAGTTTGTATCTACTCTCCGCTAAGCTGTATTCTTGACCTCTCTATGTATAAAATTGCCTCCCTAATAAAAATCCTCTCTGAAGTGTTTGAGATATTTGGATAGACATGAGAGAGTAAACAATGATAAAACCAGAAAGATGCTGAGTGCTTACCATGTCCCAGACGCCGTACTAAGTCATTGGCATCATTCTCCCATCATATCCAGTGATGAGGCTCAGAGAAGTTAAATGATTTGCCCAGAGTCTCAGAAGTGGAATCAAAATGATCTTTCTGAATGTGAAATCTGTGTTGAGATGAGTAAATGAGGACGGATGGAGACCACTTATGTGAAAGGGAAAGAACAAAACCAAGGGAGCACGCGTCTGTGATTGAGAAAAGACTGGCAGGAGAAACCAGAGATGGGATTGAAAATTAGGATGCTGCAGACAAAAGATATCACTACTCAGTTGGAATGCCTTTGAGCTACAAGTAGGGGTAAAATCTAAGAAACAGATAAGGTGAGAGAAATCTCAGGGTGTCAGTTACACACTGGAGATGGGCAAATATCACATCGACCTTTGAGTCTAGTTCTGTTCAGCTGAGTGAATTTATCCTTTTCAGAGACATCATCTAGCTTTCTTAATGACAAGGAGATGAAAGAGATACAGAAAGCTTGATTTCTGAACATGTCTCCAGACCAGATAAATCCACCAAGTAAACAGGAAATTTCTTAAAACCAGATGCATTGTTAAGTGACATCCATTTCTATTTGTCCTTTATCATCCATGGTTTAACTAACACAACTTTATAAATCCACATCATAAACTAATCATAGACTATCAAGTATAATATAAGGGTATTGTGCATGTTCTAGAGAAACTTTGATTTATTTGCAGAGAAAAGACTTACCCAGGGAATCCTCTGCAGGTCACAGTGAGTTGTTGAGAGGCCAATTATTGTTCATAGATGGTAAGCTTAGAGGGAAGATGGAAGGATGTTATCTATGAAGGCAAAGATAGTAGGGGGAAAACAAATGGGTACAACAGAAGAGATTTGACTCCTTTCACGATGGTCAGGTTTGGGTTGGTCTCGTTATGTGTTTATTTGGGTTTCTACACAAGCAAATCCTGAGACAAAAACTTGTTTCAAGTAGTTGATTTGGGACATAAGTCCAGGACTTATGTACAATAGTACAAGGAAGAGTATGTGGGAGTGAGATACAGGAGGAGTCAAGAAAGGATGCCTTACTGCTGTAATGCATTTTACTGCTTATGCTGCTGTAGGGAGCTAAGCCCTTTAGGGATCTTGGAGACGCATACAGAATGCTTCCTAGGTTTTTCTTTCTGGAAAATAGGAGGCTGAGGCATTGGTCCGCTAGCTAATAGAACCCATTTATTGAGAGTTAACCCCAGAGGCTACTACACCCCTGTCTTTCCCGGCTGTACCAAAACAACTGAGCGAACTTCTGTGGTTTTGGCCTAAGGCAAAAGAATTTTTTTAATGCCATAGCATATCCTTGAGATGGGGACACTAGATTTAAGCTTGGAATTGCTCACCACAGTTATGGCTAATATCAGGGGCAGATGAAGGAGATGTGGTAGAAAAAAACAAAACTCATATGCTATAATCAAGAAAGTAGAAATGACTTTCCCTTGTACCCTCAATTTAATTGTTATTGGCCAGAAATATGTCACATGGCCCCTAAATGAAAGGGAACCTGGGGAATTGAGCAGTTTGGGTGAGGCAATTTATGACTAAGAGAAAATTTTGTAAGGGCCATAATGAACAAAACCAGAGTGCACTCAGTAAGGAAGATTTGGAATGGATATTGGGCAGGCAACTGGCTTGATCTGCTCAACATCATGTCTAAGAGTAGCCACCATGTCCCCCTCCTCTAGGTAGAGCTAACCCCTGCCCCCTAAATATCCATAAATCATGCAGTGTGAGGATGAAGTTGAATTAGGAGCTCTCAACCAAAACTTTGTACCATGAACTTGTCAACATTGCACTTCATTGATTCTTATACCCTGATGTCCCATGGAGGGTATAGTGGAGGCAGCCAGAAAATCTGGTATTTGAGCAGCTGCCATTGACCTTCTTCCATAAATTTAGCTATATATGGCAATTCTAGAGAACAGCACAGGGTAAAGGATTGGCCACCATGCTGATTGGGTAACAGTATAGCTCTTGCCACTCAAGTTTAGGACTTGATGGATCTGTGGTAATACTGTCAGGGGCTGGAGAGCCCTTGGAAGGCAAGAGTCAGTAAGAGTTGTCTTGGAACAAGTAAAATAGAGTACAGATGTAGCTTCTTTCTTTTGCATCCCACACTTTGCCTGGCTCTTCTCTGAGAAGGAATCAGCAAGACTCTGCAACTTGATTTATCCTTTCCAAAAATCTCCAGCATAGAAAAAGGGCATAGAATGGGACATTCAGTCCTGTCTCAGATCCCTCTCCTCCTGTCCTGGTCACTGTGGGGAAACAATTGCTTAGAGGCTGCTACCGCTGGTAGCCATGGAAACTGAATAATTGACATACAGTCTGAAAGTCATAAACTTAATGAAACTATAGTTTTTATTGCACTTCACCCTCATCCCTGATTAAATCAGATCTGCATAATGTGAAGATATTAAATTTCCATGTTTCTCATTTTATCTCCCCTGCCAATAGGAAAGCTCTGTTGTGAGGAATCCCTGCCAGTGGGCTGGGGACATCATTGCTCTAGATTTTGCTGAAAAATGACTTTTAATAATTGGTGCTGGCTGGCCCACAAAGCCAAGCAGACTTCTGAGAAACAGTTGGATTCTGGCTCCGTGGAGATACAGCTGCTCTCCTCTGGCAGGTGGAGATTTTATGGCGGTCTGGGGGAGCCAGGGAGGAGCAAAAAGATGTCAAAGGGAGACAGAACAACAGAGAGACACAATTGATTCAGGAAATGGTAACCAAGCACTGCATCTGGGCCAGGACTGTGAGACACCTAGGGATTCAGAAATGAACAGAATAGAGTGCCTCAGTGCAAGGTGCTCACAGTCTAAAGAGGTCACATGGACCACTTGTCCCTTGTAGCCCACTTCCAAAACAACCAACAGGAAAGGGGCTGGGGATGGAATCTTTGCTGGCCAGTCAACCACTGTGTGGCTGTGCTTCAGGTAGTCTGCTAGATTCTCCAGGGATTTACAGATCAATGATATCGATGCTTGAACTTTATAAGAGCTTTCATTTTAACAGAGAGGTGAGGTGATGACAGGAACAAAGTGCTATAATATTTTCAGGAAGGAGCATTTTCTTCTAGCAGGGGCCTTTAAGGAGGTGGCATGGAAGCACTGCCTTTAGCCAGTGCTTACATATGTCAGGGATCCTGCAAAATGTTTTCACTGGAAGGAGATTTTGTCTTCTTATATTTATATGTTATTTTATTTTAGGAAAAAAGATACATGCATATATGGAAATATCAGTGGATACCATTAATTTGTACAATGAATATGTGTTAATAATTAAAATTTTAAAAAATAGGAAGGAGGGTATAATATGGCAGTGGTTCTCAGTTGGGGATGATTTTGGACCCCCACCCCATACCCAGAGGACATCTGACAATGTCTGGTGACATTTTTGATGGTCACAACTAAGGAAAATGCTACTGGAATATAGTGGGTAAAGCCCAGGGTGTTGCTAAATATCCTACCATGTGCAAAATAGGCCTCCCCAAAATATCAATAGCGAGGAGGTCCAAAAATCCTGGTGCATGGGACAATGCAGTGCTACTAACATACTACTGTTGGTGTCCCCAGACAGCAGAAAGAGGCAAGTCAGCAGATTCTTAAGTGAAGTCCTGGTCCTGTGGGGCAGGTGAAAGGTGGTCAGGGCTAAGTCAGGTGAGGGGACGAATTCTTAGGGCCAAGGTGTGTCATACACAGGGAGGCTGGAGCAGGATGCGGCTGTGTGCAGAGCTGAAGGGGAGTTATGCCCTGGTTTTACGTTGGGGATGTTCATTTTACTCCCTTGCCCATGTTTGTGTGTCAGGAGCCCCCTGAGACCCTGCCATGTAGGTATGTACTACCCCTTTTCTCTCCTTCTCCCCTCCCTGGATTATTTTTCCCTACCCTATGCTTTTCTAAAGTATAAACATCAGGCTGGTAAATATGCAGTGTTCAAGGTCAAGGTTAACAAGGTAAGATAAGGAGAAGGTATTTGATTTCAAGGCCTCATTCCTCCCATTTTAAGACTTCTTAGACAAGGAGAAACTGCCATTTCACTTTATAAAGTGAATGTTTAAAAAAAAGTTAAAAAAAAAAAAAAAAGGACTTGCCATGAAAGTACTCAAAATTCTTGGGCTTGGCTCTATGTTTTTAATTTTCAACAATTATTTGAAATAGTTACCACTATTTAATAGATGAAGAAGTTATGACCCAAATACATTAAAGAATTCTTCAAGAATGACACAGCCAGGAAACTATTATCTTGGCATCATATCACATAAATGTGCCAAAGACAGTCTTTCTACATTAACCTTTGTGTTGCTTTTTTTCTAAAAAGCCAATGTTTAACTCATATTTTCACATAGACAATTGTTTAGGAAATCACCCAAACAAGTAAATTTGTAGCCATCAAGAACCTGCCTCCTTTGTGTACCCCTGGAAACCTCACACGTATTGCTGACAATAGATAAGACCCCAGAACATAAAGACACCATGCTGCAAAGACCCTAGTCCTTCTGTTCTCTGGCCCAGAGACTCCCCACCTTGCTGCTGAGTCTCCTCTCTGATCCTTGTTCTCAGGACTTCCCTTGATCTCCTCTTTTTCTGGAAGGTGAGTCTGGCCTCCACCTAGGAGCCTCTACACAGGCTCAGCTGTGGGGGCTTCTCTTGCTCAGCCTGTCCAAGCACTGCCAATACAACTTGCTGTATGTTACTGCCTCATGGTCACACCTTTCCCCTTGATCTTCCCTACAATCCCTCCAATCCCCTTCACATTCCAAATCAGATCTTCAGGCTCTGTTTTCCCACTTCCTCACAACTTGTACTTTGGTTTTGGACTTTTGCAACAAATGGGATTATACAAAAGATACAGCATCCAGATAGTGTTCTCAGAGAAGTGCCAGCAGATGACCTGACACAGTACACATGGCTCAGTGTCCCAAACCTGGGAAAAGCTCAAACTATCTGGAAAGAACATAAAGTTCCTATAGAAACATTTTTTTTAAAAAATTGTTATTTTTTTGATTGACATGTAATGTTTATATATATTTGAGTCACATTATTATTTCAGGTTGAACATCCCTAGTCCAAAGAACCAAAACCTGAAATCCTCCCAGATCAGAAACTTTTTATTTTGTTTTGGGTACCAGGGATTGAACCCAGGGGTGCTTAATCACTGAGCCACATCCCCAGCCTGTTTTATTTTTTTATTTTTAGACAGGATCTCACTAAGTTAATTAGGGCCTTGCTAAGTTTCTGAGGCTGACTTTGAATTTGTGATCCTGCTGCCTCAGGAGTAGCTTGGATTATAGGTGTGTGTCACTGTGCCTGGCTCAAAATCTTAAAATTTTTGAGCACTGATATGCTTAACAAGAGAGAAACAGTGGAATGAAATTGGTGAAATTATACTATATACATACATGAATAAACCACAGTGAATTTCACCTTTATATACATCTATAAAACACTAATTGAAAAAACTATGACTACATAAAAGGAAGAGCAATAGAGTAGAGGAAGGGAAACAGGAAGAGGGAGGAGTGGAGGGAAAGGGGAAGTACCGGAGACCAAAGTAGAGTAAATTTTATTTCATGCTTATATGACTATGTCAAAATGAATCCCATATCATATATAATACACTAATTTTAAAAAGTTTTAGATTTGGGAGTATTTTGCATTTTAGATTTTCAAATTAGAGATGCTCAACCAGTAAAACCTGTGCAAATATTTAAAAATGTGGAGAACTCTGAAATCCAAACTACTACCCATCCTAAGCATTTCAAATAAGGGGTACTCAACCTCTCATACTAGTATTCCTACAACTTCCACATCCATCCTCTGAAAGAGATAAGGACAAGAGATAGAACCCTAGAGACTTGCTAAGAATCATCACATTATTAATAATTTCCAATCACTGAGAGGTCATCCTGTGCCAAGCACTTACTATGCTGTCTCAGTCTCACCAAGATCTACAGAATCATCCAGGAGCAATGCCAAGCTTTACAGTTCACAGGCCACAGCAGCCATGTAGCAGATAGGGACTCTTCCTCCTGTTTACTACCTCTCTTAAATTTCCTGAGAAACAGCACAAGGAACTCGCCCTGGAAATGCGCCGGTGCCACTCCTGGCTCAAGTTCCTGTCTGAGTTCACGAACTGCCTCCTGCCTGGTTGCTGAGCTGCTTCTGTTCTTTATGGGACCAACATGATCACTCCTGACGGAAAGGAATCCCCGTGGGAAGAGAAAGCAATACCTTTTGTCAGACACAAACACAGGTAGGAAAATCCCACGTGGATTCTGAAGGTTACGTGGACAGGTATAAGGAAAGCTGTTATTTTCCAAATTTCAGCTCTGGCATGTCTATTCATTATGTCTTTCTAAAAAACTGCTGTATTCAGAAAGCTCCACACAAAAAGCAGTGGTTATAAATATTTCAGGCTTGATGGTCCCCTGAGGCCACAATTCTTGGGGTGGTCAAATTTCACTTACACTATAGAAATCACTTCCCAAGGCAGAGCCAGTTAGAAGGAGCGCAACTACCAAGGCCCTCTTTTCAATAATGGACAATTTGAACCAAAGCCAACCCCATACTGGCCTGAGGAAGGCAGATCAGACTGAGAGGAATAGAAGTCCAAGGTGTGCAAGGGGGAGATATATGGCTCCTGGCAAGGTTTCTCCTTCCCTCCATAACCATCATGCTGCCCAGCAAATTGGAAGTCAGTAAAGCCCTGTGACTATACCCTGTATGGAAATTTCTAGAAAAAATGCTTGAAAAATGAATTGGGTCTTGTGATAGTAATTTGGCCTGTGATTTCCTTGGGTTTGCAAGATCAGGCCTTCAGAGTTGTGTTCTTGACTTCTGCTAAGGTACCATGAGTATAGGACCCGCTAAAGGACAAATAGTAGAAATGATGTTTGTAGCTAGGTGCTTACTAAATGCCAGACTTTTTTCTAAGTGCTTTACTTAGGAAAAAAAAGTGTATTACTAACTTTTTAAATACTCACAAGAAGCCTGAGAAGTAAGGCTTATTATCCCCATGTTACCTTGTAGATATAAGAAAACCAAGACACCGAGAATAGCCATCTGCTTACAGGTCTTGAAGAAGGAAGTGGGAACCAGGTCCTTAGCTTCAGAGTACATGCTCTTCATCTTGTGTATCCTCCAGTTAGGACCTGGTGGGACACTGATCTGGCTTTTAACAGGTTGGTTGACCAATAAAAAAATATAGAATATGATCTGATTTGGTTTATTTTCAAAACAAATTCTCAGATGTAATGAAATCAATATGCAAAGCATTAGCCAACCCTAACTTTTAAAAAACATATTGGGAAAAATAAAGCCCAGGAAAGGATGATTTAAATACAAAAAAAAAAAATGAAAGTATTAATTTAAGACCTTTCTCACTAATTTTTAAGTGTAATTTTTCTTTGCTAATCCAATTTTGCGTTTTCCCACCATGGTTTGTAACTAATGGGTTTAAATCCTATTTAGAAGACAGAATGTTTTGAGGCATCTGGAGCTCTGTAGTTTGGCTGTGACATTTCATGGCTTACAAGAAGCATTGGTATCGGTCCACACATAATGTTTACTAAAGATTCCTATGTTCTTAGTGAAAATCATTTGGAGTACTAGATAAAACTGTTGATTCCAGATCAGACTCCAGGTCTAACAAATCAGAATCTTTAAGAAAGGGAAAGCTGAACCTAATGGTTCTTAGTCATAATCACACCTTAAGACTCTGACTCAGTTGCCCTAGAATTGGGTGATAACAGTGAGCATCCAGGGTTGGTAATAATTGGTTTAACATATCAGTTTCAGTAGTTGCTATGCCTGGGTAGAAGCCTTGCTTCCAGCATATGCCTGTCACACATTTTTTTAAGTTCCTGGAAGAATTTATATGTCTGAGATACAAAATCACTTGCTGCCTTAGACCTTGGAAAAATAATCGTAAGTCAGTATCACAAGACAGACGTCTTTGGTGACACAGGAGATAGTTTAGTGATAGAACATAGAAGGAAATTAGTCTGGAGGCCAGGCATGAAACCAGCAGCATGAAGGAAAAGGTAATTTCAAAGTGGGATGAGTGAAGACTGTAGATGAGATGCTGGTGTCATTAACTAAAAGTCTGAGCTCAGCCTCAGGGCCAAGGTCTGTGTGCGTAGACTGGGCAGATGGCCATCTGAGGTCCAGGATGCTGTGGAGCTGTCAGGCTGCTGGGAACCAAGACCCAGTGAGGGCAGACTGGGCTCAGGTGCAGGAAATTCAAACCCTCCCAGATGGAGTGGAATAACCACCAGAAACTCCGTCACAGGAACAGAGGCAGGGCCCCAGGGCTTGAAGCAGCAATGAATAGATGGGACTTACAGAAATGAAAATCTGAACAAGAATTCCTCAATTCCCTGTCTTAAAGGACAATGTTGATTCCAGAATTGGTGGAGTGGAGAAAAGGGCTTTCATAGCAAGTCATAGAATAGAGGAGATTCCATTTGGAAGTTTAGAGATCTCAAGGACTCAGGCCATGTAGGATATTTCATTGCCGATCTATTAATCTCCAGATGCTGTCCTTAAATGTGGCTTGCTGGATCTCCCTGTTTCCCGTTGGAAAGGTGTTCCCAGCCTGCACATAGCCCACATGTGCTCATCCATGTGCATAAGTGCACCACAAGCCCATACCCTCCCTCTCTGCACCTTGTCTGATTGGCTCATGCCTACAGTTGTAGCTTCATTCCAGGCCCAGCTTGCTCAGATCCATCCAATAGCTCCCAATGAGCTGGGACCAGGTGAGGACAGCATTCTAAATACCAGCATCTCCATTTCTCCAAGCTCTATCCTGGTGGCTCTGTTTCCTAACGTGAGCCCCTAGCATCAGAGAATTCACACCCTACATGGAAGGCACCACACAGCTTATGAGTGTTCTTCAGCACAATAACACAAGGAGACAACTGTCTCATGCAATAAAACAAAGCCATTTAACATGAAATGATCCTCCTGAAGTGCATTCAAGAAAGCCAGCAAGGCATGTTGCAATCCCCTGAGCCCCAGACATATTCAGGAACCACGTCTTTCCATTTTCTTGGAGTTTGTTCCATCTGATATATCTCACTGAGCACCTTCTGGCCTCTTCCATGTGCTAGAAGGCCCCTCCCAGGAAGCCCCACTGCACACGCTCAGAGCCACATGAGGAGTCAAGCGACTATTTGGGCCCTAATGAAGCCTCCTTGTGCAGAACTGAGCACAGGCACAGATTGTGTGTGGGAGGAGATGTTCTCTCCATGTCTGCTCTAAATGTTGTTTCTGAGTTCATCGTTCCAAGAGAAGGAAATGAATGGGGATTGCCTGAACTACCTCTGAGCTGAGGCAGATCAATTAACCAGATCATGGGACTCAGCAGAAGAGTCCCCTTTTTGCTCTTTTTATGCCTAAGATCTTTGGGTCAGATTTTGGGATGGTCCACCATAGTCACTTACTCACTTTTCCCTTACACTGCTCCCCCTGGGTAGACCCCATTGTGGTCTGAGCTCTAGGACCACCTCCTCCTGTGATCCCTGCTCCTAGGGCGGTAGTGACTTCCCACTGTTTCTAATCATGGCTTCTCAGCTCCTTCATCCCCTGCTTAACCCATTCCCTGTTAAGTAGTCCTTCTATTCTTCATCTTTTCTTGGATGATAAAAGTAGTTAAGTGAGAGCTAACACTTTTTATGGCATTATTAAGTGTGCTCCATTATTAACTCATTTAATTCTAGCCCTGACCTACTGAATCTAAATTAGGTTCCATGGAGGGGAAAATATCCTCTAGGTGATTCACGTGCTTAGTGAAGTTTGGAGACCACCCTCTTGAGAGAATGGTTCCATTTTTGGATGTCAAGATTTTAGAACAGTTTGAGGCCTCTCAGTTCCTTCATTTATCTTCTCCAAAGATAGTTTCTTATTCCAATGCGATAATCCTTTGATTTCATGTAAACTTCCAAACTTCATCCTTACTTTTCTAATTGCACAGCTACAAATCCATAGCTGATTAGTTTAATTACTTCTGTGAAAGGGAAGAAATGATCTTTTTTTTTTTTTCTGTATCCTTACAACACAACACAGATTTCTGTGACCCAGCAAGTGTGGGGGTTGCTTCCCACCAGCAAGCACATAATCAGTTTTCCCACAGACACCAATTCAATTCAATTGTGATACGACCTACCTAGAAATAGTGTCAGATCCCACAGGTTGAGGGCTCAGTCCCACAAGACTGACCCTCACTTCCAGTGCTATTCCCAAGTCCAGGTGGTCAACTGTGCCTTTGACCAACGAGCTATATGTTCCTGTGACCCCCTCATCAGGTTGGATTAATTTTAGAGCAGCTAAGAGAACTCAAGGAAATACTTTATTTTCAGTAGCTGATTTATGAAAAAGGATACTAATAAGGATACAAACAGAAGATGCACAAAGCTTTGCAAGAAGAGGCATAGTTTCCATGTCCTCTGGGAAAGACACACCCAGGGATCTCCACATGATAAGCTATTTGGAGGTTCTCCAAACTCTGTCCTTTGAGTTTTTATGAAAGCTTCATTATGTAGGCATAATTGATTAAATCATTGACCATTGGTAATCAACTTAAACTTTAGCCTTTATCCCCTCCCTGGAGATTGAGGGTTGGGACTGAGAAGGACTAATCATGCCTTGGTCTTTCCAGTGATCCACCCCTATCCTGAAGCTAGTTATGGGTGGCCAGCCATCCCTCAATTCATTAGCATACCAAAATACATCAGTTTGGAAATTTTAAGGATTTTAGGAATGAAGACCAAATGCACATTTCACAATTTTACTGTTTCCTTGAAAAGTCATTTGGTCCTTTGCCCCAACCCCCCTCTCATCTCATGGTCTTGGCCCCTGGTAAAACCCAGCGCTGGCTATTTGTCTTCTCCATTATCTGTAAATGAACAGATGAGCTTTGTGACTTTAGGTAGAAAATCACAGACCCAGGTTAACTGCTTTGCTTGAAAAAATCAGCCATTATTATCACGTGAGCAGAGCATACCAGCTGATGCATCTGTTACCCTTCATTATGAAATCCCCTCCTCCACAACCTGACATGACGCTTCATAGATTCCTTTCTGCTCATTCCCTCCCCACTCTCTCACCCACACGCTCAGTTGGTGATCTCTCCTCATGCTTACTGAGAAAATGTCAGATGGGAGCCCTCCCAACTCCCC